>CM053328.1:35034721-35112221 GCA_028583605.1 Dastarcus helophoroides
TCCTCGATTGCCAATGATAGTGATAGTGAGAAAATTTCGGATTGCGTTGATTACGTCACGAAGACCATTCAACGGGAAGGAAAACTCAGAAAAAAGAAGGATGACAATGATTAATTTTACGCTTTGCCGGAATAGTGCCAAAATTGATATAATGTGCCATAGGGTTATTTTTTTGGATTTCGCCCCCCCAAGCGTGGGATCGGTCTTCTGCCTTGTCAATTTTTGACCAGTTCGTGTCATGATCGTGGCATTATTTTGCTGAACTGTACAAATTTTCTTAAATTGACTGCTGTTGTTAACAGGTCCCTTTCGTTAGATTTAGTTTGTATATAATTCCACTTTTTTTTTGTATATGTTAAAAGAAATTTGTATTTATTTATACTTTTGCAGAATTATTTATTTTTGTGTTGAAATATACTTTTCGATTGATTTATGATTTTTTTTTACTTGAACGACTAAGCTAATTGGGAAAGTTTCTTTGATGGCCACTCTCTTCTTAGATTATCTTTAACACTAGATCCATTGAAGCGAATTTTGTGAAAAATAACAAAATTAGGAAAAAACCGGTTTATATAAAAAGTGTAATTTTGAGGAAACCCAAAATTTACAAAAAATATCGAGCTTGAACTGAAAATGTCGATTAAAAATTCCAAATTTCGTATTTAAGTTGAAATTACAAAAACTGTAATTTGTAAACCTTTCCATTATCTAAATTTTAAAAATAAGAACGCAACTAGTTTTAAAATTTTGAATTTGACTTAACAATAAAGTTTGCCTGGGAAATTTCAAAATTAGATCACAATCAATCCGCAAAATTTTAATTCAAATTAATTGGATTTGGTCCAAAAAAAAATTGGTTTGAATGAACAATTTGGCTTAAGGATTACACACCTGCAAAATTAGTGGCAAAAATTTGGGTTTGGGTTAGAAGTTTAACAAGACATGAAATGACATGAAAATTCAGTTGGAAAACTTCAAGCTTTTGACGCAAGATTACCACTATCTTGGAACAAGTGAATGTGGCTTAATGAAAACAAAGTTGATGGGAAAAATTCTTTACTGGACATAATCCTATATCCTACATACCATGTGTACGCAAAGTCTTCCCATCTCATGTGCTTCTGTCATTTTTTGTCATATTTACGTATGTTCCCTGCAGCGTTAAGAGAGAAAAGTAAACAAACGTAACCTTAGAAATATTACCTTATTGATTTTGTTAATTGAAGAAAACTTTGTTGTTGAATCCACCTTTGCCCCAAAAAAAACTATTACTTTTGAACTGTAGCCTTCTAACCATACGAATAGGGATGCAAACGATAGTTCGATGTTTTGAAAGCATCGATGTATCGTTTGTAAACATCGATGGTAAAGCATAAAAAATATCGATACACCGATCAGTTTATAAACGATGTTTGAAAAATCGATGTATCTCATCGCGATAGAATTAGCTCCATTTGTTGTATAGAATAAATATTGATTTAATAAATTAATGTTGAATTTATATGCCCCAGGTATACAAACAATATAATTATCTGAAAATTCATAGTTTGAATATTTTTATTCGATAATTTATGAAAAAAGCCCAAATTTTGAAAGAAAAATGAGAATCTGTAGACAAATTTTTCGAGTATTAATTTAAAAATTCAAAAACATAAACTGAATTTTCACACTTATTTATTATTCATTTAAAATCTAAGATCTAACAAGATCGAAACCGGTCTTTGGTTTCCAAACTTCGAATCTAATAAATGTTCAAACCTATTGGTCTGTGCATTATAATCCTTATCTTCTGGGAACTTTCCTAGAGAGCAACCGCTTCGCTATGTGGCAGTGTTTCAACTGTTGGTAGTTCAGCTACCTATGATTCACTATACACACCTGGGTCACCTGGAGGGCTGCATGAATTTGCAGTCTACGTTGTATTCTGCTTGCATAATATTTATTATTTTATATTTTGGGGCAAACATAAAATTCTTATTTTATCAAAATTTCTAGTTTAAACTTCAAATTTTCAGTTCCCTTAAGACAACTTTCATTACATAAATTTGCATTTTTCGAACATTCAATTATGTTAATTTCGTATCTTAATTCAAAACCTCCACAAAAAAGTGGAAATGTTCATAAAAAAAGATAAACAATTTTAGAAATAGATCAATTTTTAAGTTAAAAATAAAAATTTTCAAATTAAAACCAAAACAATTCTCAAAATTTAGAACCTAATTTCTAAATTTGGGATATTTGGAAAGTTGTCAATTTTTGAGTAAACAGTTATCGAGATTCCATGTTTAAATTTGAAAATTGCATATTTTTAATAATTGACATTTTATAATAATTTAAATTTTGTTGCGTCTTTGTCGTTAATAAAGTTTAATAGTTATGAATATTTTTAATTTAAAATTTTCTTAGAAATCTCGAATTTTTCTTAAAATTTTGTATGAAACCAAAGCTTATTTTTATAAATTTTAGTTTTTTCCAAAATTTGAACTTTTTTCCAAATCCAAATTTGTATCGAAAATTCGAACATTTTTTAAAAATATTTCAGATTAAAGTGGAAATTTTTAGAATGTTGAGTTTAGTTTTATAAATGTTAAAATTTTTCTTTCATGTATGTATGTAATGTCGAAATGTCTGCTTTGTTCGAAAAATTCAAATTCAAAGGTACTCTCCGGTTCAAAAAACTTTTTTAGAAAATTCAACTTTTCCAAAATATACACTTTTTTGGAAATTATAACTTTTTACTGAAAATTTGAACTTTTTTTAAAAATGTCGATTATTTTTAAAAATTTCCACTACTGATAATTTTCATATTTTTCCAGAATTCGTATGTTTTTCAAAATTTTGATTTTTTCGAAAATTTAAATTTTTTGAGAATTTTGTTTCCGAATCTTTTGAATTTTCAAAATTTTGTCTCTTCGCTTTTTAAGTTTGGTATTTCTACAAAATCTACTGTGACTTTTTTAAGAAGTTCGAGTTTTTTTTTAAATTTTGAATTCTTTTTGAAGATCTGGAACTTTCTTCTGAAAATTAAAATTTGACAAAATGTCGACTTTTAATTTCATCAAGTTGTTAATTTCTTTTTCGAAACTGTGGCCTTCTAGAAAAATTTGACATTTTTAAAATCTCTTTGCTCTTTAAAATTCCAAAAATTGTAATTTTCCAAACAGTTCACTTCTTGATGAAAACTTTTTTTGAAAACTTCGATGTGTTTTAAATTGTCAATTACTTTTTTTAATTTTGACTATATTTTTAAATTCCAACTTATTGAAAATTTAGATTTTTTCAAATCTCAACATTTTATCAAAAATTCACCCATTTTTTAAATTTTTGGCTATTTCTCGAAATTTTGAGAAATAGCCAAAAATTTAAAAATGGGGTTTAAAACCTTAGCTTTTCAGAATTACATTTTTTTATGTTAAATTAGAAGCTCTTTTAAAAAACCTTGGTTTTTTTTTGAAAATTTCGTTTTTCAATAAAAAAATTTGAATTTTTCTTGAATAGCATCTCTTGAAATTTTCCTAGTTGTCTTGAAAATTACCACTTTCTTTTTAAACATTTCGATATTGTTCAATTTTGAACGTTATTTCAAAATTTTGATCTCTTTGAAATTTTAACTATTTTTCAAAATTTCGACTTTTCTAAAAATCTTTACTTTGGATCAAAATTACAATTTATCTTCAAATAAAATTAGTACGACTTCAAAAATTTCTTCTTTTTTGAAAATTGGATTATTTCAAATCTTTATCAAAATTTTGCCTTAAAATTTTTTTATTATTTTTTCAGAATTTTACAAAGGCGTAGAAAGGACATGAATTAGAATAATTTTTTGGAAAGTTTCGAGTTTTAATTCGAAATTTCGACTTTTCTTTGACATTTCGACTTTTTTCTCGAAATATCGACTTTCTGCTCGAAATTTCGAATTTAATCTAGAAAATTCGACTTTTTTCTCGAAATTTTGACTTTCAAGTAGAATTTTATGTACTCTATGGTTAAGTTAAGACAGATGACAGTTGCGTCCCACCTCAAACCCTTTTCCAACAATTTGACACTTGGCAGCAGCGTGCGTTCAGTAATTTCCATTTTTAATTACCAAAATTTCCACTTTTATTTCAAAATTTCGAGATTTAAGTTGAAATTTAGACTTTAATCTCGGAATTTCAAGAAAAAAGTCGAAAATTCCAATTTAAAGTCGAAATTTTTGAGAAAAAAGTAGAAATTCCGAGATTAAAGTCGAAATTTCGACACAAATAGTCGAAATTTTTAGATTTAAGTCGAAATTTTCGACATTAAAATGGAAATTTTGGGATTAAAGTCTAAATTTTGAGTAAAAAGTAGAGATTTCTAAAATAAAATTTTAATCAATGTCCTTTCTACGCTTTCGTAGAATTTCCACAAGTTTGGAAATCTTTTTAATTGAAATTTTGACTTTAATTAATTAAAGCGACTCCAAAACTTTTTAAAATTCGATATTTCCTCAAAATTTAAATTTCGGCTCTTATAATGTTTAGCATTTATACAAAATTTTGCCTGACTTTTTTAAAAAGAGGTTTATCGAAATTTTGACTTTTTCTTTGAATAACCTGAATTTTTATGAAAATTTCAACATTTTTCAAACTTTAGACTTTTTTTAAATTTCCGAAGGTCTCTACAATTTTAAATTCTTTTTCAAAATTTTGGATATTTTAAAAATTTAGACATTTTTAAAATTTATTTATTTTTCAAAATTCCAAAATTTTACATTACACAATTCTTATTTTTATAAATGTTGGTTTTTTCCCAAATTTTAGCGTTTTCTTCAGATCCAGCATTTAACATTGAATTTTTATCAAGCATTTTTAATAAACATTTGAGATTACAGTCGGAATTTTTAAAATTTTGAGTTTAACATTTAAATTAAAATTTATACTTTTTTCGAAAACCTTAATCTGCAAACGTAATTTTCGGTTCAAAAAACGTAGATTTTAAGTTTACTATTAAATTTTGGAAGAAAAAATATAAAAAAAGTACGGGTTTAAATTCGGAAGAAAAATAATTGTCATTTCATAACAAATAATTAAAGAAATTAATCGTAGAAAGGCCAACAATTTAAAATATATATATATTAGAAACTTCGATTTTAAAGGAGAATTTTCGAATTTAAAATTTCGACTTCTATTTCGAAATGTCAACATTTTTTCTCGAAATTCCAAGATTAAAGTTAAAGTTTCGACTTTAAAGTAGAAATTCCGAGAAAAAATCGAAATGTTGGCTATTAAAAATTTAAATAACTGAACACACCCTACTGCCATCTGTCAATATTGTAAGCCTAATCTAAGTTTCGTGTATACTTACTTATAGTCGAAATTTTGAGATGAAAGTCGAAATTTTGACTTAATCTCAAAATTTCTAAAAAAAAAAAACTCGAAACTTCGAGATTAAAGGCGAAATTTCGGGGAAAAAGTGGTATTTTCGAAAAAAAAAGGCTAAATTTCGTGATAAATTTTAAAATAAAGTCAAAATTTCGAGATAAAAGTCGAATTTTCGACCTTTTTCTCGAAATTTTGACCTTAATACCGGAATTTCGACATTTTTCTCGAAATTTCGGCTTTAAACTCAAAATTTCGACTTTTTTCTAAAATTTCGACTTTTTTCTTTGTTGGGATAGAGGAGTGGTGGGACGCAACTGTCACCTGCCTAATTTAATCATAGAGTATAGAAATTTCGACTTATTCTCGAAATTTCCAGAAAAAATTCTATATCAAAGTCGCAATTCCGAGATTAAAGTCGAAATTTCGACATTAATCTCGGAATTTTAAGAAAAAAAGTGGAAATTTCAAGAAAAAAATCGAATTTTCGAGAAAAAAGTCGAAATTTCGAGGGTAAAACCAAAATTTCGAGATAAAACTCGAAATTTCCAGAAAGAAGGTCAAAATTTCGAAAAAAAATCGAAATTTCGAGAAAGCTGAATTTTCTAAAAATATTTTTTTTATCAATGTCCTTTTTACGCTTTTGTAAAATATTGAAATTTCTAAATATAGTTGTTTTAATCAATGCTTTTCTACGCTTTTGTAAAATGTCGACTTTGAACTCGAAATTTCGACTTTTTTCTCCAAAATTCTACTTTAACCTTGAAATTTTAAGAAAAAAGTCGACATTTTGGGTAATAAACAATTGAAATTACTCAACGTACCCTACTGCTAAGTGTCAAAATTAAGTTGCAAAAGGGTTGGTGCTTAGAATATAGTCTTATATTCTAAGGGTTGGTGGGGCTCAACTGTCATCTGCCTAACCTAAAAATAGAATAAGAAATTTCGACTTATCTCGAAATTTCGTGAGAAAAAGTTGAAATTTCGAGATTAAAGCCGAAATCTCGACATTATCTATGAAATTTCCTCAAAAAAAGTCGAAATTTTGAGAATAAAGTAGTAATTTCCCCTTTAATCTCGTAATTTCCAGTTTAAACTTCATATTTCTTAATATATTTTTATAAATGAATGATCTTTCTACATCTTCGTAAAAAAACCAAGAAGAAACCAACCAAAAGGCGATTAATCTGAAATCGATCTTTCAGCACCCAATTTTATCGGGAATCGATGTTTTTGCTCACGATTCAAACTGATCCAAAAATCGATTATTTTATAAAAAGGAATCGACATCCCTAACTTAAATAAATACCGATGTTTGTGAGACATCGATATTTCATTGAAAAAAATATAGATGTTCGAAACATCGATGCTTTTTTGAACGATGTTGGATCTAGGGATGATCGATATTCATCAATGGTGAAAGAACATCGATGTTTAATGGAAAAACATCGATGTTCTAATATCGATGTTAAGTTTTCGATAATACTGACACATCGATGTTATGAGAATAAAATCGGAACATCGATATCGATACACTCTAAGTCTAGGGCTAGGCCATCTAGCGTGATTAGGTTTAACAAATGTTGCTGATTAATGTTGCTATTAGTATTATTTCACCTTCACCCAATTTACACTAGATGTCGCTAATCGATGTAATCAAATTAAAACCAAGTAAAAAAACTGTCAATTTCAAGTCATGGTCAACTTTTTTTTTTTATCTAAGAATAAAGTGGGAGCGAGTGTTAGTAGAACTTACTTTTTTTTTAATAATGAAACTTCGAAAACGAGATAATAGGTATAGTAAATCTACCCTATATGGTACTCTATGTCTGTCCAGTAAACTCAAACTTTTGCAGTAATGTAACCCAACAATCTACCATGAGTTTGCTTTCGTCGCTTACTATATGTATACCTTATAATAAAATGGATTGTTTGTTTTTTTTACCTAAAACATCGATGTTTTCAGACATAGATATTTTTCTTTCGATATTCATCGTACATCGATACTTTTGAACCGATGTTAATACTGATGTCAATATCGATGTTTTTCTAATATCGATCATCCCTAGTTGGATCCCTATTTGTTGGATCTCATCAATTTAGTATTTTCAAGACGAATGCTAATTTTTTTTTTTTAAAGTAGGGGAAAATTCTTTACGGACGTCTGGGAAGATAACCCAGATAGTGTCGAACTTCCGCTCAAACTACGGGTACCGACTAAAAACCCCTACTTCTTCGGGCCGGGCTCTTGGCCCCCAATCCCTCCGTCGGAACAGTACAATAGTGCTGGAGCACTGTTCTAAGCTGTTTTGCCTGAAACATAAGAACAAACAAAATTTTTCAAAATGAAAGTATTAGCCTAGAGGACCATCCTTGGTCTTCTAATCCTGGTTGGGATGTTTGAATTGTAATCCACTGTCTGTCGAACTAGTTCGTTGGGATGCGTTTCCGCTCTCACCATCGCCATGGAATTAATTTCCCTAAGAAATTCTCTTACCAAAGGTAGTTCAGCTTGTCTGTGGAGCTAATTGTTTCTCACAAACCATGGAGCGTCCATGGCTTGTCTTAGAAAGACGTTCTGGAACACCTGGAGTTTCTTCATCTGATTATCCGTTGCCTGTGACCAAGCTACAGATGCGTAGGTCATCGCTGGTCTTATGATTGATTTGTATAGTAACACTTTAAGTCCAATGGACAGGTTACTATTTCTACCAATCATCGCTTGCAACAGTCCCTTCAGCATTTTGGCTCTAGACACTGCATAATCGATGTATGCCTGGAATGTTAGTCTTTTGTCTAGAATGACACCTAGATACTTTGCCTGAAGTTTCCAGTCGACGTTTTGCCCATGAACATTCACATGTCCATATGGTTGGAGTCTTTTTCGAGTGAAAAGGACTGCTTGGGTCTTGTCTGCGTTGACTTGGATTCTCCATTGGCCGAAGTAATCTCGTAGACTGTCTGTTGCTTCCTGAAGTCGTCTGGTGACCTCCTCTGGACTGAAAGAGTACACCACTTAAGCTGTGTCGTCTGCGTAAGTTGCCAATAAGGTGTGGTCGATTGTTGGATTGGTTCTTGGAATGTCTGCTGTGAACAGAGAATACAGCAGAGGTGACAAGGCAGAGCCTTGAGGCACCCCATACTGTAGCCTAAACTGATTTGATAGTTCCTGTCCCACCTTTGCTCTGAATGAGCGCTGGTCCAGGAACGAGCTTACCATTTGAACCATTGTTAGAGGTATTCCAAACTGGTGCATCTTGTAGACCAATCCTTGGTGCCAAACTGTGTCAAATGCCTTGGAGATATCGAAGAAAATAGCTCCCACTACCTGGTTCCAGTTCATGCGTTGAGTGATTGTTTCAACCACTCTCAGCAGTTGATCTGAGGTAGAGTGCATAGGTTGGAACCCAAATTGTTCCTTAGGAATTATGTCGCGATCACTGATGATATTCTGCAGACGTTTTCTTAAAATCTCTCAGTCTCAGCAAAAGCTGCGGCCTTTTCCTGATCTGAGTGAGCCATTCCTTGAGGTCCGTGTATCGGAGGGAAAGGTTTCCTAACTCCTCTTAGAGCTTTGGCTGTGCGTCAGAGATCTGATGAAGTTTCGAGGTTGCAACTTCTTAGGTGTTCCTGAAACTTAGAAGTTTTGTGCTCTCTGAGTTCATACCTGAGCTCGTGGATGAACCTGTTGACTTCCGCCTTATCTGCTTGCAGATTGGTCCGTCTTGCTCTCTTTCTGGAACGATTTTTTTTCTTCTAATCAGCTTCACCAAGTGATTTGGCAGTGGTTCCTTTCCTTCTATACGCCGGAAAGTTTTGGTCGCTGCCAGAATTGAATCTGTTATGGTGATTTCCAGTCTTTCCACCGCTGCGTTGATGTCATCGTTTGTATTGATCTCTCCAGGCTCTTCCAGGTTTTCTGCTAGATACTCCCTGAACTGTGTCCAGTTTGTTTTCTTGCAGGTGTCTGGAGGCTTGGGTCCACGATCATCTCCGATGGTCATCATCACTGGGTTGTGGTCTGAGCTGAGCTCACTAACTGATGTTAACTCAACAGTGTATCGAACATCCTTCATCAGTGCAACGTCCAGGACATCTGGAATTCCTGTGGCGTGATGATGATGGGTTGGTTCTGCTGGAGCCATTACATCGATTCCGTTCTGTGCTGTGAACCTTTGAAGTGTCCTCCCGTTTTTGTTGTTGACTCTGCTGCCCCACTCGACGTTTTTGGCATTAAGGTCTCCGGCTACAATAACATTATTATTGTTTATTTCGAAGATGCGTGCCAAATCTGTCTCTGTGAGGGCGTTGGTTATGGAGTAACAAGACACCAGCGTCAGAGGTCCCTGCGCCATTTAAATTGTTACTCCAATTTCTTCCAGCTTTTCCAACTCCGGGGTGCCTGCAGCAAAATGAGTTAGCTTTCTACTTACATAGATAGCTGTACCTCCTCCTGGGCCAGTTGGTCTGTCTCTGCGGTGAAGAACATATCCTCGGATTTTGGGATCCTTAGATCTGAACGTCATCTTGGTTTCGCTCAGCATCAGTATGTCCAGGTCGTTTTCCTTTGCGAAAACTTCGAGTTCGTTCCTGTTGCCTTGGAGTCCGTTGCAGTTCCAGAAAACTGCCTTGAGATGCTGGTGACGAGCAGGGTTTCCTTCGTTAACTCTCCTTTCCTGGCGTCTCTCCATTACTGTTTTAGAGATAGCTTACGATGGCCTCTTGGCTGTTCCCGGCTTCAGAGACGGCCCTAATCAAGTCCAATACGACTTAATTTGTCGTTTCCGAAGTCTTTTTGGGGATCTTCTTTGCGCCACCTGCAACTGAGGCATAAGTGTTTCTACTTACCTTTGGGTTGGAGGTTCCGACCGGTTTCGGCACAGCCTTTGGAGGATTGACTGTTGTTGCCTTTACTGTCCGGTTTGGCTTTCGAAGTTGGGGTGGGTCTCTTCTCCTGAGTGGCCTTTTGCTTCCTTGGAGCTGGAAAGGCAGGGCATCCTCTCTCTGCAGCTCGCTACATGGTCTCCTTTGCAGTTGGCGCACTTGGCCGGTTTGTCCCTCCGGCCGCTTGCAATCTTTCGTGAGGTGTTTCCCAGCACATTTCACGCAAACTGCCTCGGCGTAACAGTTCGTCTGTCCGTGGTGTCCGTGCTAACAAATGTTCCCTCAAGTAAGTACTACAGAATCAACAGAGGTCGCCTATGTGACTCTTAATACTACCGCCACCTGTTGGTCCATAGAAAAACTGTGGTCAACGCCAAGTGTCATATGCAAATAGAATGCAACTTGCACTACAGCTATGCAGCCCTCTAGACGTGCATATTGAATCATAGGTAGCTGCACTACCAAAAGTTGAAACACAAAAGCCTAGCGAAGCTGTTGCTCTTTAGGAAGGTCCAAATTCTGGGAACAATTACGAACTTTAAAAAACAGAAATTTCCTAGTGAATATTAAATTTGAAAAGAGGTCAAATTTTGGAAATAATGACTAAATTTCGAGGACAAATTTTGAGAATAACTTTTGGGGAAAAAGCCGAAACAATAAAATAAATATCGATATTTCCCAGAGAAAGTCAAATTTAAAGAAGAAAATCACATTTTGTTAATAAAGTCGATCTTTTGAGAAAACGACGACCTTTGCAAAAATTAGTCGAAATTTCGATAGAAAGACGATGTTGAAAAAAAAGTCGAAATGAGCAGAAATCTAAAAGCTTCAATTCTAAGATGATACTCATTTAGAGGAGGCAAATCTTGAAAAATAGGTCAAAATTACCAGAAGGCTCTATTTTTGAAAAAAAAGATTCTTTGGTCAAAAAACCAAACTTTGGGTAAAATGACGATGTTTAAAAAACAGCTTTAAGAGGAAAGTAAGATGATAGTTATTTAGAGGAGGCAAATCTTGAGAAATAGGTCAAAATTTCCAGAAGGCTCTATTTTTGGAAAAAAAAAGATTCTTTGGTCAAAAAATCAAATTTTGGGTAAAATGGCGATGTTCAAAAAAAAACTTTAAAAGGAAAGTAAGATGATAGTTATTTAGAGAAGGCAAATCTTGAGAAATAGGTCAAAATTTCCAGAAGGCTCTATTTTTGGGAAAAAAAATTCATTGATCAAAAACCAAATTTTGGATAAAATGGCGATGTTCAAAAAAACAACTCTAAAAGGAAATAGGATGATAGTTATTTAGAGGACGCAAATCTTGAGAAATATGTCAAAATTTCCAGAAGGCACTATTTTTGGAAAAAAAGATTCATTGATCAAAAACCAAATTTTAGATAAATGGCGATGTTCAAAAAAACAACTCTAAAAGGAAAGTAAGATGATAGTTATTTAGAAGAGGCAAATCTTGAGAAACAGGTCAAAATTTCCAGAAGGCTCTATTTATGGAAAAAAAAATCATTGGTCAAAAACCAAATTTGGGTAAAATGGCGATGTTCAAAAAAACAACTCTAAAAGGAAAGTAAGATGATAGTTATTTAGAGGAAGCAAATTTTGAGAAATAGGTCAAAATTTCCAGAAGGCTCTATTTTTGGAAAGAAAGATTCTTTGGTCAAAAAACCAAATTTTGGGTAAAATGGCGATGTTCAAAAAAACCACTTTAAAAGGAAGGTAAGATGATAGTTATTTAGAGAAGGCAAATCTTGAGAAATAGGTCAAAATTTCCAGAAGGCTGTATTTTTGGAAAAAATGATTTATTGGTCAAAAAACCAAATTTTGGGTAAAATGGCGATGTTCAAAAAATCAACTTTAAAGGGAAAGTAAGATGATAGTTATTTAGAGGAGGCAAATCTTGAGAAATATGTCACAATTTCCAGAAGGCACTATTTTTGGAAAAAAAGATTCATTGGTCAAAAACCAAATTTTGGGTAAAATGGCGATGTTCAAAAAAACAGCTTTAAAAGGAAAGTAAGATGAAAGTTATTTAGAGAAGGCAAATCTTGAAAAATAGGTCAAAATTTCCAGAAGGCTCTATTTTTGGAAAAAAAGATTCATTGGTCAAAAACCAAATTTTGGGTAAAATGGCAATGTTCAAAAAAACAACTCTAAAAGGAAAGTGGAAAGTACTGAAAAAATCACAATGTAGAATACAAGTCAAGAAGAAGAATGAAAAGTTTGAAAAAGTTAAATTTTGAGAATATCTCGAAATTTTAAGAAAACTGTTGAACTTTGAAAAACGTTGAGGTTCCTGGAGAAATTTAAATTTTTATTCTAGAATTTTGAAGCTTCAACGTTTTAAAAATTTCGTCTAAAATTCCAACATTTTGACTTTGTTGTAGAATTTAGGAGTTTCAAAGTTGAAATTTTAGAAAAGAAATAGATTATTGCAGTTTAAGGCTGACAATTAAATTCGTACATTCCCTTGTTTCCCTAAATTCCTAAATTAAACATCCAATTTTTTGTTTAGCCTAAAATTTTGATTTTTCTGAAAGCGTTTATTCTGAATATTTTTTTAATCCCGAAATTGATTTTTTTTTCATACAAAATATAGATTTTTTGTCAAAACCGTGGATTTAAATTCGAGATTTTCTTCCTTTTCTCGAATTTTTGGCATTAAAAGTGGATTTTTTAAATCTAAAACTAAAACTACTGCTTTGGAAAATCAAGAAAGGGTGAGTCTGTGAAAAATCTTGTTATTTGACACAAAACTAAACGCATTTTCTATACTTTTGACATATTTATTTAACTAATAAAGATTGCATTATTTTTTTTTTCGTCTAGGACAAGATGTATAATTTTTTCATATAATTATTTCAACTTGATTATATTTTGTTAACTGAAAAATTTTGGTATTTGAATTTTTGTTTTTTTCGTTTAGATAATCTTCATTTTTATTAATATATTACATATTACTATATTAGATTGTCTTATTCTGTCTAAAATTTGTTGAACAGGTACCAATTTTGTTGGAATGGACTGGTCCCTGGTTATCTTCAAAAATTGCAATACAGAACTTGTCCCTTGAAACCAAAAACACAACAAACGTTGCTCCAACGTGTTTCGACAGCCAAGGTGTCATCTTCAGAGAGATACTCACTATTTTTTTAATCTTTCTTGGTTTCAGGGGATAATTTCTGTATTTCAATTTTTTTAACAGTTAGCAATGACCAGTGGTACCGCCGAGCCTAACACTTGGTAAATTTGTACTCAGGATAGGTGAATGTTTCTCAAGTTTATGTTGAAGAAGTGAGTCCTAGAAATTCGGTATCATCTCTCGGGATTCCGGGAGCCTTGACCAGTGATACCGCCGAGCCTAATACTTGGTACCTTCATAAGTAGAACGAAAAAAAACATAGAATAAATACATTTCTTCGGTAGCGTTTGACACCTGTCAATATGCAATCTACTGACAAGTGTTTTTCGCACAAATATACCTAATTTTACCGCATACACTCTATTTTACACATGATTGATAAAAGCCAAAAGATGGAATCGAGATGGTTCCTGTTTGCGGGCCAAACTTTGGAAAACAGCCGGATAGAGGACAGGGGCCATGCTTTGCATGCCGGCAAATCGGCTTGGAATAGAATCATGGGGCACCTCGACAGAAGCCGCCTGAAGCAAGAAGCCATAGAAGCAGATAGAGAAAGGTGGAGGAAGATCCAAGAAGGATCTTACAATATGACCAAAGATTGGGAAAATTCAGTCGAGGTATGACAGGAATTGGAGTCGTTGGTAGATTGGACAACTTTAAAATTTTGAAATTAATTTCGAATATTTTCTGTTTTGTGAAGTTCAATTAATTACAGAGCTTCGAACCGGAACTGAACCGAAACCGAAAACCGAAAAAAAACCGTTATTTTCGCCGGATAGAAAATCGGAACGAAACCGAAAAAAAATATCGGTTTATTTCGGTTCGTCGAATTTATATACTTAAAATATTTTTTATTTTATACTTAAATTTGGAATTTTTTTTTAATTTCAATTTTTATTTCAAAATTGTACTCAATTCCATGCAATTTTCATCTCATCTTCATCTCTCATTTCTGATTAGATTAAATTAGAAACACACAATTTTCACATTTTCAACCCAAATCAAAATTTTAAGTTTTAACTTGAATTTTTTGTCAAGATTCTCAACTTTTTCTTGAAATTTGGAAATCTGGAAATTATTCGAAATATTTCTTTTCTTCTTCTAAAATTTCTAATTTAAAATGAAAAAAAATTCCTCTGTTATATCTTTGGAATAAAGTAGTAGCATGTTTTTCATTGAAGCTAGAGAAACTCGGTTTTCCTTATAATTTTTTTGCAAAATCGAGTTTTTCTAGAAATTTTTCTGGAATCTTTTTTTAAAAATATTCTTTCTTTGACTTTCAATTTTCTTTTTTAATTTGATACCTCTATTTTTTGAAGTTATTAATCACATTTTCGATTTTTCGTAAATTTTTTCCTTCAAATTTCGCTTTGATTTTAGTATTTCAATTTTTTTTCGAAATCCCAAATTTAAATTCCTGCTGTCACCTTCCTAAATCTTCCAAAAAATTCCAAAATATTTTTTCTCAAAATTTTCGCTCAAATCTCGTAGTTTTAAATTTAACCTAAAAATGTTTAAATTTGAAGTCAAAATTTTAGCAAAAAATCCAACATGATATTCCAATTTAAAGCCGGGGTCTTGGCATTGGGGTCGAACTTTTTACAGCAAACTTGAAATGGTGACATGTTAGAAAATGTATAACTTAAAGTTGCAACAATTTTGCTTACGTTAAAATAGTAATTTTCATTCTAAAAGCTTTGATTTTTTCCTCAAGCCTCAAAACTGTGTTCTCTTAAATATTATGTAATTGCTTTCGCTAAACCTGTGGTATAAATTCGAAAATTTGGTCCTGTGCAAGTTCGACCCTTTGCTACTTGAACTTTTGTGTCAAAAATCTATTCAAAAACGTTAAATTTTTCACAAATTTCACAAAATTTCGTCTTTAAAATTGAAAATTTGTTGTTGTCTTAAAATTTTAATTTTTTCGTAGAAAATTGAACTTTAGAAATAATTCAAATTTTACTTTTTGTGGAATTTTTTACTTTTATTCTTAAAATTTACATTTCCATTAAAAATTTCAAATTTTTGCTCCAAATGTTAGCAGAAGATAGATTTCAAATGCAAAAGTGCTAACTGGAATTTAAAAATTTTATGTTAATTTTTATTTTGAATATTTTATATTCAGAATGTCGAAAGAGTATCCAAATTTCAAGAAAAAAGACAACATTTTTGAAAAAGTCTAAATTTTGAGGAAAATTATCAAATTTTTGACAAACGATTTTTCAAAATTAATTCCAAAATTTCGAGTCCCGAAAATTCCCCTCTTTTAAAATTTGACTTTTTTTTTCAAGATTTTAGCTTTTTTAAAAATTTTGTTTTTTTTTTGAAGAATGCGACTCCTTCAAACTACCTATTTTCAAAATTCGACTTTTTTTTAATTTCGATTTTTTTGAAAACTTCCCATTTTTGAAAATTTGGATTTTTTTTTAGAAAATTTGCCACTTTCACGAAAATTCAGCTTTTCTTCGAAAATTTTGACTTTTTTGGAAAATTGCTGATTTTTTTGAAAAGTTCGTTTTCCATAACAATTTTAGCTTCCTTCAAAATTTCGGCTATTTTTAAATTTCCATCGGTTTTGTTGAAGTTTTGTTTTTTTTTTGAGAATTTCGACGGTCGTTAAAAATCTCGATTTCGTTGAAAAATTATAAATTTATTTTAAAAATTTAAGACATTTCAAAATTTCAGTTTTTTGAAAATATTGTAGAAATGTTGAATATTTGAAAATATCTATATTTTTTGGAAATTTGACTCTTTTTTGATATTTCGATCTTTTGAACTTTAGTTTTTGGAAAATGTAGGTTTAAAAAATTTCTTATATAAGAATTTAGATCTTTATTGAAAATCTAAACATTTTTTAAAATCCTCGACTTTTTTTAAAATTTCTCCATTTTCTAAAAATTACGACCTTTTCATAATTTCGACTTTCATTAACAATTTTAATCGTTTAAGTTTTAAATTTTGAAATGTTGGCTCTGGACCTTCTTAGAATCTAAAAATTTCGGCTCTCTTTAAAAATGTCTAGCTTTGACTTTCAAATTTGGAATTTTTTTGATATGTTTGATTTTTTTGTTGTAAATATGAACCTATTTTAGAAATTAAAAATTTGGACTTTTGTGAAAATTTAGTTTTTTAACTTTCGATTTTTGAAAATTTCAACTTTCATTCAGTTTCCCTTTTTTTTCAAAACGGCGACTTTAGAAAATTGAATATTTGAAAATATCTATATTTTTTTGGAAATTTGTTTCTTTTTCCATATTTCGACCTTTTGAACGATTAGTTTTTTGAAAATGTAGGTTTAAAAAATTCCTTATATAAGAATTTGGACCTTTATTGAAAATCTAAACATTTTTTAAAATCCTCGACTTTTTTCAAAATTTCGATTTTAAAAATATTGGTTTTTTTCAAAACGGCGACTTTAGAAAATTGAATATTTGAAAATATCTATATTTTTTTGGAAATTTGTTTCTTTTTCCATATTTCGACCTTTTGAACAATTAGTTTTTTGAAAATGTAGGTTTAAAAAATTCCTTATATAAGAATTTGGACCTTTATTGAAAATCTAAACATTTTTTAAAATCCTCGACTTTTTTCAAAATTTTGATTTTAAAAATATTGGTTTTTTTCAAAACGGCGACTTTAGAAAATTGAATATTTGAAAATATCTATATTTTTTTAGAAATTTGACTCTTTTTTGATATTTCGACCTTTTGAACGATTAGTTTTTTGAAAATGTAGGTTTAAAAAATTCCTTATATAAGAATTTGGACCTTTATTGAAAATCTAAACATTTTTTAAAATCCTCGACTGTTTTCAAAATTTCTCCATTTTCTAAAAATTACAACCTTTTCATAATTTCGACTTTCATTAACAATTTTAATCGTTTAAGTTTTACATTTTGAAATGTTGGCTCTGGACCTTTTTAGAATCTAAAAATTGGAACCCTCTTTAATAATTTCGGCTCTCTATAAAAATGTCTAACTTTGACTTTTAAATTTGGATTTTTTTTTTGATATGTTTGATTTTGTTTTTGTAAATCTGAACCTATTTTAGAAATTAAAAATTTGAACTTTGGTGAAAATTTAGTTTTTTAACTTTCGACTTTTGAAAATTTCAACTTTCATTCAATTTCCCGTTTTTTAAACATTTTTTTCAAGATTTTGATTTTTTTTTGAAGAATTCGACCTTTTTCAAACTATCTATTTATAAATTCCACTTTTACTTAATTTAGAATTTTTTGAAAACTTCAATTTTTTGATAATTGGAAATTTTTAGAAAATTTGGCACTTTTTTGAAAAATTTCGACTTTTACGACAATTTCAACATCTTTCAAAATTTCAGCTTTTTTCAAAAAATTCCATGTATTCAAAATTGTGATTTTCTTGAAATTCTGATTTTTTGAAAGTTTAGACTTTCGTAAAGAATCTCGACTTTATTAAAAAATTACGAATTTATTTTAAAATTTTTGACTTTCAAATTTTCGATTTTTTTGAAAATATGGACTTTTTTTTTCAAAACGACGACTTTCAAAATATGAATATTTGAAAATTTCTATATTTTTTCAAAATTTCACTCTTTCTTGATATTTTATCTTCGTGAACATTCTGCCTTTTCAAAAACTAGTTTTAAAATATTCCTTATTTTAAAACCTTGGATCTTTGTTGAAAATCATAACTTTTTTTTTAAATCTCTAACTTTTCAAAATGTCTCCATTCTCTAAAAATTAGGACCTTTTGATAATTTAAAAAAAATTGTTTTTTTTCGGAAATTTTAAATTAAATTAAATCGTTGAGTTTGTTTTAAAAAAAACTTCATTCCTATAATAATTTCAGCTTCCTTCAAAATTTCGGCTATTTTGAAAATTCCATTTATTCAAAACTCTGATTTTTTGAAAGCTTCGACTTTCGCTAAAAATCTCGACTTTATTGAAACATTACGAATTAATTTTAAAATATTTGACTTCAACCTCGAAGCTTCGATTTTTTTGAAAATATGGAGATTTTTTTTAAAAACGACGCCTTTCGAAAAGTAGAATATTTGAAAAGTTCTATAGTTTTTCAAACTTCGACTCTCTCTTTATATTTCGATTTTTTGAAAATTTTGTCTTTTGAAAATATAGGTTTAAAAAATTTTCTATTTGAACATCTGAACCTTTGTTGGACCTTTTTTAAAATCTCTTGAAAATTTCGATTTTCATGGCAATTTCAACTTCCTTCAAAAGCTGGGCTTTTTTGAAAATCGTTTTCAAATTATCGACCTTCGTTAAAAAATATCTATTTTTTTTTGGTGGAACGGACTACTCCTTGGTTATTTTCAAAAATTAAAATACAAATCTTGTCAGCGAAACCAAGAAAGATTAAAAAACTATTCCAAATTTAAATTTATATTTGTCAATTTCTTATAGTTTAAGTCTCAACTTATAATTTCGAGAAAAATGTCTATAATTAAAGAATAAAAGTCAACATGTCGATAAAAAGGGTTAAGAGGTTGCTAGAGAAAGAGAGAGAAAAAAACTTAATTTTGTTTAAAGTCGAAATTTTAGAAAAATTAATAATGAAATGTAGCTACAAGTTTAAATTTAAAACTTCAAAAGAAAAAAATTAAAGTATCGAAAAAAGCCAAATACATTAAACAAAACATTCGAAAAATTTTACTTTTTTTAGAAATTTTGAAGATTTCAGCAACATTTCCAGGAACAAAAATCGAATATTTGGGTTTAAGGTAGAGACAGAATTAGGGTAGAAAATTTGAAAACTCTTTTTTGAAATAAATTTGAAGTTCTTTTTTTGAAATTGTGGCTATTCTTTTTTATTTTCGTTTATTTTTTTAATTTGATCTTTTTAATGGACAGTTCTAGAAAACACAGTCGAAACAGTAAAAATCAATTTTATTTGAAAAAGCGAATCAAAGTCAAATTCTAAGACAATAGTCAAAGTTTCGAATTTATCTAGAACTGGTTGACCCAGCCAATTTCGTACCACCTCAGAATTAATAAATATTGAGGTGAAGAAGAGGAGGTGAGTTAACTTATTAAGTGAATTAAATTTTACATTGAAACGTTTAATATATTTGCTCATAAGCTTTGTCGCTTAAGGAACAACGCCCAATGTCCGTTTCCAAATGAATCCTACGCGAAAAACTGCTAAAAACTGGCAATAATCAAAAGAGATAGAGCGCCATCTGTCGGAAATTGGTTATAACACGCTGACGGTTTGTGTACGTTGCGATACATTTCTGTCATGTTCCTGTTTTAAGTCAGAGATGGTGCTGTACAAGGTCCTTTCTCGGGAAGTTTTTCGGTATTTTAATACTTATTCTGTTATTCGAGGTCGAGACAAATCCAACAAAGCGAAGATTATAAAAAGTCGTCCAGGCGTTTTGGTTTAACTAACACGACTTGGTTTTATATAATAGATTAGCATTTCGTCGAAATATTTTGTTTTCTCGAATATTCGACTTTTTTTCTCAAAAGAGTCGAAGTTTTTCTTTTTAAATAATAAACTTCTACTATTTTATAAACCTGAAGCAGAGTAAAATTCACATTTTAGATATTTTATGGAAGTAATTTACTGAGAAAACCTTGATAAATACCTAAAATTGTTCACTCGATCTCTATTAAAACTTAACCCAGCTTAACCTAACCCATATGCTACTTACCTTTTCTAGCAAATTAGCTTGAGAAAGGAGGAAGAAAGGAAAAGAAAGGCGGATAAAAGCCTATTGTTCACTCGATCTCTATTAAAACTTAACCCAGCTTAACCTAACCCATATGCTACTCACCTTTTCTAGCAAATTAGCTTGAGAAAGGAGGAAGAAAGGAAAAGAAAGGCGGATAAAAGCCTAAAATTGTTTACTCGATTTCTATTAAAACTTAACCTAGCTTAACCTAACCCATACGCTACTCACCTTTTCTAGCAAATCAGCTTGAGAAAGGAGGAAGAAAGGAAAAGAAAGGCGGATGCCAAAGAACACGATAAAATCGAACGCTACCACGTCGTCATGGCGGAAGTGACGAAAATGAAAGAGGATTACGTCAATGCAAAAAGACGAACTATGTTGGTAACAAGGGGACCCAGCAAGGAGCTGAATTCGGCCCTTCTAATAGCCGAAGTGGCCAAAGTGAGGGATAAACAGCTCGAACTGCAACACCTGATAAAACAGAACGAACAAAAGAACGAGGAAAGAGAGGGGGCGAGAATCAGACAAGCCGCCGTGAATGAAAAAATAGAAAATGAAGAAAAATATAAAAAATGGAGGGAAAAGAATCAGAAATTGGCCGAGGATCTTAGACAAGAGTGAGCTTATGATTTTTTTCCCATCCTATTGGCCCATTTCTAAAATGCTTAACAAGCCACAATTTAAAAAAAATTAAAACTTGTTTGACTTTTAATTTTTTTGGCAAAAAGATAAAATTTTGTTGAAACATTTTACCTTTTTGCCAGAAAAATTAGAATTCAAACAGGTTTTAATCTTGAAATATTTAACCTTTTTACGATTGGTAGATTTTTTAAAAAAATTAAAATTTGGGGAAAAACTGAAAATTTGATTAAAGAAAAGTTTGAATTTCCTAGTTTATCGTCGTTATTTGTCTATTTTAGCACCAACCTGGCTCAAGCCCAAATCAGATGACAAAATTTTAACTTATTCGGCTTCGAAGCTTCGATATTTATTTAGTTCTACTTTTAGACGTCTAGAGCGTGAGAATGATTTGATGAGGCAACGAAAACTCCAAATAGATGAAGAGCAAGACGAAATCAATAAAGGTCTAATTGAAATCGAAGCGATTCGTAAACAGAAACGCGACGAGGTATCTCTCATCAACTCATCGTTGAACCTCAGCTTCTATCTGATCCTATTTGCAGAAAGCTAAATGGAGCAAGGAAGCCAAAGATATAAGGGACAAGGAAAGAAGAGATCTTAAAAATAAAAAAGACGAAGAGAATAAGTGGAGTAGCGAAATGGATCAAGTCGGAAAAGCTATTCAAGAATCGAGATACAGAATATGCGACAAAAAGAAGCAAATGGCCAGAGCGGTATACCATTTGATTGGTGAGATTCAATCGTGAACATTAAAACGTTTTTTTTAGGAAATTGAAAGACGTCAAGCGAAAACTGCAGCCATAGGAGCAAATATGTTAGACTTGAAAGCTGCCAAGCAAGCTGAATACGATAGAGTCGTAAACAAAGCAATCAAGGAAAAGAATGAAGAGTAAAAAGTGCACTTCCTTTTAGATTCTGATCAATTTGGCTTTCTTTTTCAGAAACGAAGAACTATTTCAAGCAAAACAAATGTATTTGGCTAAATTGAAGAAAGAGAGAATTGATGCTTACGTGAAATATTTAGAGCACGAAGAAGACAAAAAACAGGATGAGAAAGAGTTGCGCAAATGGGATCTGGCTAACAGTTTCAAACATTGGGAAGTTATGGAAGAGCACGAGAAAAATCGTATCGCAAAGCAAAGGCAAAAGGAAAGAGAATACAGAAAAGAACTTTGGCAACAAGCTGTAAGGCTGTTGTCACTGCCTTTGGGTTGAATGTTGATGCATGTTCCCCCCTAAGCAAAATTTTTACGTTTCAGCTTGACAAAAAGGCAGAAATTAAGAATGACCAACAGGACGAAAGGAATTATATAAAAAGTCTTAATGCTCTGCCCAAGGACCAGGATGAGGAATTTTTGGGTTACGCCCAGGAGGTTTACGAGGAGGCGAAAAGCAAAGGTTATACTACTTATCCCATCGAAAAATGCATTATGGTAATTGAGTTGTAATTGCTTATCTTCTTCTTCTTCCTACGTTAGGACTTAGTCCTGTGTTTTTGACACTGTTCCTCACTCTTGGGGTGCGGAAGTTACTTCTTCTCATTCTCCTTCTTCTTCTCTTTCTTCTTCTTCTTCTTCTTCTTCTTCTTCTTATCCTTCTCCTTCTCCTTCTCCTTCTCCTTCTCCTTCTTCTTCTCCTTCTCCTTCTCCTTCTCCTTCTCCTTCTCCTTCTCCTTCTCCTTCTCCTTCTCCTTCTCCTTCTCCTTCTCCTTCTCCTTCTCCTTCTCCTTCTCCTTCGCCTTCTCCTTCTCCTTCTCCTTCTCCTTCTTTTCCTTCTCCTTCTCCTTCTCCTTCTCCTTCCCCTTCCCCTTCCCCTTCTCCTTCTCCTTCTCCTTCTCCTTCTCCTTCTTCTTCTCCTTCTTCTCCTTCTTCTTCTTCTTCTTCTCCTTCTTCTCCTTCTTCTTCTCTTTCTTCTTTTTCTTCTTCTTTTTCTCTTTCTTCTTCTCCTTCTTCTCCTTTTTCTTCTTCTTCCCCTTCGTCATCTTCTATTTCATCTTCTTCTTCTTTTTCTTCTTCTTCTTCGTCTTCCTCCTACGTTAGGACTTGGTCTTGTGTTTCTTAGAATGTTCTCTCTTGGGATGCGTAGGTCCATCATTTTGGTGGTCTTCCTGGGAATCTCGCTGTGTTAGGCCTTTCCGTTTTTGCTATTCTAGGTAGCCGTTTATCAGGCATCTTATCTAAATGGTCTTTCCACTGTTTTCGTCTTATTCTGACCCATCTTACCACATCCTGTATCCCACAGATCCCTCTGATTTCTTCATTTCTTTTATGGTCGAGTAATTGCTTATAAATATTGTAATCGCTTCTCGAGTTCGATATAAATCGTTTGCGACTTTATTTTTGGCACTAACTCAGCTAAATTCCTAAAATTCACTGGATAGAGGAATGTAGACGATTGTTAAAAGGCTGAAACTCGCAGAAAAATGGACATACAGAAAAATAAGAAAAAGTAAAACTCCGAGTTTTCCACATTTTAGTTCCAAAATTTCTAGTGTTAACAGATTTTGAATCATGAAAAATTATTCACCAAAAACGTTTCCAAATTTTTGCTTACAGTCAAAGATGTCATTGGACTTCAACAATTTTTCCCAGTTATCCCATAATAAAGTGCTTCTAGAAAATGTAATTTGATTTAATTTGACTGGTCTCCGAGCATTACACAAGGATTTTTCGTTGAGCTAGAAACAGTGGCGTTCCTAAATATCAGACGCCTGCGCATCTAGTAGAATTTGACATTTTTTCTGAAGACGTGTAGGCAGCAAACAGAAATCTTATAAAAGAAGCTTAACATTTCTTACAAAAACCACTCGAAGTAAGAACAAGGAAAGTGCAAATTTTTGAATTTTTGAGCGAACAACTAGAAAAATTGATATCGAAATTTTAACGAGAAAAGTCGAAAACTTATATTAAAATACAAATTCTTTTGAACTTTCAAGTTTTCACTGCGAAATTTGTTACAAAAGTAAACAAGGGAATTGCCTAAAGAAAGCCGCAATTTTGAAAAAAAAAACTGAACAATTTATAACTTACGTTTAAACTGAATATTTCGAAAGAAATGTCAAAATTTCGAAAATTTTCGAAATTTCAAACATTTCTAAAAAAATCTAAAATTGGAAAAAAGTCAATCTCAAGAAAACCTTCGGCGTGTTTACACTAGACCAGGGGTCGGCAAACGTTCAACCGAAAGAGCCAACCGCAATAAAATAAATTAATTTCGTGAACTTCAAAGAGCCACAAATTTTTATTTCTGACTTTTACAGTTTATTTCAAAATTAAATTAGATTAATCAAACAAAATACGGGACAGAGACTGACTCATGTAGTCAAACGAAAATACATTCAGTCCAAAAGATCTTTTACTGCTCAAAATTTAGACCTTTGCTTCAAAATTTGACTTTTTTCCGCAATTTCGACTTTTTTAACTCTTCTCTATATTAATCTTGTTTTTTAATATCTAGTTTATTCCTGAAATTAGACTTTTATCCCAAATTTTCCTTTCTTCTCAAAACTCGATAATTTGGGAAAATATTTACTTTTTTTTAATTCGACTTATTGGAAGATTTCTCAAAAATTCATCTTTTATCGATTTTTTGATTAAAAAAAGTAAAAATTTGAAGTAATTGGAGATGTTATATAAAACAGTTTTTGAAGATTTCGACCTTCTTTTCAAAGTCTTCTTTTTTTCTCGAAACTTAGATCTATTCTCAAATTTCTCCTTTTTTGAAAATTACATTTTTTCGACTTTGTTCTAAATTGCAGCTTTTTTCTACAACTTTTTACATTCTTTTTAAAATTCGTCATTTTACCAAATTTCGGCATTTTCCCCAAAATTGACTTTTACTAAACATTTAAACTTTTATTTATTTCCTACAAATTTGGATTTGTTACGCAAAATTCGGTTTTTTTTCGAAATTTCGACTTTTAAAATTTGAGATTTTATTGCTTTTGCAAACTGCGATTTTTTTGGCGAAATTTATCTACATATTATCCAAATGTTTGACTTAAAAATTTGACTTTCTTTTTATCGTTCAACACTTCAAGACTTTTCTCGAAATTCCCTGTATTCTTTTCAAAATTCGTCCTTTTTTTCAAATCTAGCCATTTTGCCTAAATATTGACTTTTACAAAACATTTAAACTTTTATGTATTTTCTAAAACTTGGAATTGGTTCGCAATATTCAGTTTTTTTTTTAAATTTCGACTTTTAAATTTCCACTTTTTGTTTCTGCAAGCTGCGATTTTTTCGACGAATTCGTCAGTTTTCAAAATGTTTAACCTAATCTCAGAAATTGATTTTTTTTTCTTAAAATTTGACCTTTCTTTAAAATTCAACATTTTTCTCGAAAATGGAAGTTGCAACAACATTGTCTTTTCTTTCGAAATTATTTTACCAATTCTATAAAATTTCGAATTTATCTGAATATTTTTAATTTGTCTTGTACTCTTAATTTCCAATTTATCTTCAAAATATAACTTTCTCTGGAAAAATGTAAATTACTTTTCTTCTATTCTGAAAAACTTCGGCCATTTTTTCTAATCTTTCAATTTTTTACAACTGCTCTTTCCGAAATTTTACAATTTTTCACAAAATTTAAATTTGTCTAAAAATTTCAGGTTTTAAATTTGTTCTGGGTCGAATTTCGACGATTTTTTTAAAATTTTATCTTTTTTCAAAACTTTTGACAAATTTATTTTTTTCGAAATCTCTGTTTTTTCAAAATTCGGTACTTTCTGGAAATTTTAACTTTTATTTCGAACTAAATTCATCTAAAAAATTGAAATACAAATCTTGTCCCCTGAAACCAAGAAAGATTAAAAAACACAACACTCGTGTTTTTTAATCTTTCTTGGTTTCAGGCGACAAGATTTGTATTTTAATTTTTGAAGATAACCAAGAACCAGCCCGTTTGACCAAAAATAAATTAACCTATTTTCAGATCTTAAAAAAATTTTGTTTCTTAAAATTTGACTTTCTCTGGGAAATTTTGACCTTCTTTTAAAATTCAATACTTTTTCGAAAATGGAAGTTTCATCGACATTTTTTTTTTCGAAATTATTTTACCAATGTTCTCAAAATTTGATTTATCTAAATATTTGGAGTTTTTTTTTAATTCGTCTTGTTCTCGAAATTTCAATTTATTCTCAAAATTTAACTTTTACTGGAAGATTGCATATTTTTTATTTTCTTCAACTCTAAAAAATTTCGATTTCTGAAAAAGTTCGACAATATTTTTAAGCTTTTAATTTTTTATAATTTCTCTTTACAAATTTTACAATTTTTAACAAAATTTAAATTTGTCCAAACATTTCAGGCTTTTGAATTTGTTCTGCGAATTTCAAGATATTGTCAAAATTCGAAGTCTTTTTCAAAAATGTTGCGTTTTTTTTTTGACGAGTTCATCTTTTTCGAAATATCTTTTTTTCAAAATTAAACTTTTCCTGGAAATTTCAACTTTTATTTCGAACGAAATTCACCTATTTTCAAATCTCAAAATTTGATTTTTTTAAATTTGACTTTCTCTGAAAAATTTTGACCATTTTTTAAAATTCAGTACATTTCTCGAAACTGGAATTTCTATCGACATTGCTTTTTCTTTCGAAATTATTGTGGTAATTTTCTTAAAATTCGAATTTATCAGAAAATTTGGATTTTTTTAGATCGTCTTGTTTTCAAAATTTCAAACTTCTTCTCAAAATTTAAATCTCTCTGGAAAATTACAAATTTTTTGTCGAAATTTCGAGCTTTTCTTAAAATTTTGACTTTTTCCTTGAAATGTTTCCTAAAATTTGACTTTGTTCTTCTTTATTGAACAATTTCGACTTTTTAAAGTTCGACAAATGTTTTTAAGCTTTCAGTTTATTTTTACAATTTTCTTTTTGATATTTTACAGTTTATGAAAAAATTTAAATTTGTTTAAAAATTTTAGGTTTTTAAATTGTTCTGTTTCAATCTATTGTCAAAATCCGATTTTTTTTTCTAAAATTTTACCTTTTTTTTAGAACTTTTGAAAATTCACCTTTTTGGAAATATTTTCCTTTTTTTCAATTTTTTCGAAGTCTCTTTCTTCTTCTCAATTTTTTCGAAGTTTCTTTTTCTCAATTTTTTCGAAATATCTTTCTCTCAATTTTTTCGAAATCTCTTTCTTTTTCTCAATTTTTTCGAAATCGTTTTCTTTTTCTCATAATCCAGCTTTTTCTTAAAATTTCAGCTTTAATTTCGAACTCTGATATTTGCTGTTTCTTTAAATTTAAAAATTTTTTTGACAAATGTAATTAAGCTTTTTTCAGGAAATTTTAAGGCTGTAGGAAATTTACAAATAAAAAAGTAAAATCATGGGAAAAATATTTTTTAGAAATTTCGACTTTCCAAATTGGTTTTTCTCTAGAAATTTCAAAATTCACGTGTTTTTTCAAAATGTTAATACAAATCAATCAAAAATTTCGGAAAAATACTTTTTGAAGTCATAATTTTTTTGTCAAAATTTGAAATCATAATTTTTTTGTCAAGATTTGAAATCATAATTTTTTTGTCAAAATTTGAAATCATAATTTTTTTGTCAAAATTTGAAATCATAAATTTTTTCGTCAAAATTTAGGCAAAATGTAAAAATTCCTAGAAAAGTATTTTTGGAAATTTCGACTTTAACTTTCTTATGCTTTGTACCAAGTTTCAATTCAGAAGAGTTTCGCCTCTGGTACGGTGGACATACTGAGTTACCGTGCTCTGATGTTTTGAAATTGGCCTTTTTCTTTTTTGCATATTCCCTCATATTCCTCTTTTCATCTATTTTTCTTTCTTTGTTCCTGAAGAAGCCCCCTACGATGGTGGGCGAAACGTCGAACACTTTTAGTAGTTCTTTGACATGGTCCAATGCCGGAAGAAGTATATCCTGTCACTTGTTTAATGTGTATTTATTTTTGCGTGTCTGACCACTCTAACTTTTATTTATTTATTTTTTAGGGGAATTTAAAGAACCCCCATTGTCTTTTAAAGAGCCGCAGTTTGCCGACCCCTACACTAGACACTTTATTCCGTATATTTCTCTCTAACATAAATATATTTTCTCTCTGACATGTGTCAAATATCCTGAGAGAAGCTATCTCCTCCCAACTGTGTAGATAAGCCTTTGGTAGCTTCTTTCAGAATAGTTGATCGTTATGTCAGAGAAATGTACTGAATAAAGTGCCTAGTCTAAACACACCCTTACAATTAGTATAGTATTGTAAGGAAATGTAAATTGTAGAATTTAATACGTAAGAAAAATTTCTAGAAAGATCTGATAAGGGGAAAACGGCCGCGATAATAAAGCAAACGGCAGATAAGCGTTCCAGAAATTCCGGAAACGATAAGCCTTATCTGCGAGATTTTTCTAGAACCTGGAAGCCAAAACTATATAAGGCGGTCAGCTTTTCCTCGAGTCAAGTTAGTTAGAGTCAGTGTTGTTAGTGAGTTAGTAGAAGTCAATAATAAGTGAGTTAATTGTTCAGTTGTAATGATCCGATTTGAGTTTGAAAATAAAGTGGATATTATTCAATTCAGCAAGAGTTAATTCGAATCAATAAGCCCGTAACAGTTTTTTCCATTTTTTTTTGCCACCGAAAAAATTTAAATTATTTGAAAAATCAATTTCAACTTAAATTTCGAAATTTTGGCTTTTTTCTTGTAATTTTAGGCGCAATTTTAAAATATTCGAACTCTGGAGAAAAGAGTGAAATCTAAAGAAAAAAAAGAACAAAAATGTCTAATTTTAAATCAAAATTTAAAAAAAAAAGAGACTGAAATTATAAATTTAAAGTAAATTTCAAAGAAAATACCTTAAACAAAATGTGTCCAATTTATTTTTTAGTCCAAGTTCGGTTTTAAAGTACAAATGTCAGGCTTATCCTGAAAAAAGGTGAAATTTTAAGGTTAAAGTCTTTAATCTCGGAATTTCAGCTTTTATCTTAAAATCCAGAATACAGGAATTAACGTTACCTCACACAGTGCCCTTTGAAACCCTTCGGGGTAACCTTTGGGGTTGCATCGTACTTCTGGTTCATCTTAAAATGTTCACTTCGATCAGTAAAAAGTCTGCATTAAAAAAAACAAGTAAAATAAATTGAGAAATACCTAATCGAATTTTAAATTAAAATCCAAATTTCGACTTTTAAAAAAGTTGAATTTTCGTTTTAATGTCAAGGTTGAAGTTAAGAAATGAAAAGTTTTGCGAAAAACTTAAGAGCAAATAAAGACGTCATTTTTTTCCAAATTTTTAATTTTTCTCTTTTGACCTTAATAGTTAAGATGCTTAAGTCTAATCTCAGAAATTAGTAAACTTGCTGGATTCATGACATAAATTTTTTAATGTCGAGATTTTTCTAAAAATTATACATTATTTTAAATTTGCCAATTTAAATTTGAAATTCTTATGTTTACCTTTTTTCGTAATTTTGACTTTTTATTGAAATATTTGATGTTTAAATTATTGAAAAAAAACGGGCGTTTCAAAGGGCACCCAATGGGCATACACATGATATCCTTAAATTGTGAATGTATGTCTATCTCTGCAGATAAAATTTGTGTACCCGCCTCTCAGTTCAGTTTACCTTATTTTTCAAATTCTCTTTGTAGGATTACAAGAAAAAAACTGGCATTCTTTTACGCAAAGATTGGCCTGTCTATTGCGAGAAAATGGAAGCTTCTCAATATGAAAAGAAAAGGAATCCAAAATATCAAGCTAGTCACAAGAGATTTTACCCCACTTACTATCCAGATATGGAGGTACTTTCGTAAAATTCTCAATTTTGATTGAATAAATTTTGATTCAATAAATTTGTTCAATTATTACTGAATAAATTTAATAAATTTATCATTCAACGTCCCAACTTCAAAATTTACACGATCAGGTGTGTGTATTTCAGGTGTGTACACCGACCAAAGTTGAGGAAAACAAGGAGCCCATTTGTGATCCTATTGAACGCAAGTTGGGCCACCTTACTACAACAGCGCCTCACTTGCAAGAGGGCCACAGGAGGTACTACAAAGCCGCTTGATATCCATAATTTCTGTGCATGTATCCATTGTATATATTTTATAAATATATATTTTTGAACACTGTTACTCCTGCTTTCTTTTCTGCCTCAATACGATTTTAACATTAAACTATTTCGAAAAGAAAAAAATAAATCCTTCAAATGAAATTTAATCTGTCTATCCTAGAAGTAAATGCGAGCACCAACTTCTCTTGGGATGATCATGTGCGCGCCATTGCCAAGTCCGCTTCTCAGAAGCTTGGCTTTGTTTTTGGGGCTAAAAAGTACATCACATTTCGTTAGCTGCTTACTCTATACAAAGCTCAAGTTAGGCCGACACTAGAATACTGTTCTCATGTTTTTTTTATCACGTAGTAGCATTTCAAAAACTGTTTAGAAAATTGTCAACAAACCATAAAAATTTAAATATTGCCAAACTTGGCCGAAGAAATGTTAAATAAATTGAAAAAAACATAATATTTCCGGTCAATAAGGGTCTACCATGAAGAATAAACTGTTCTCATGTTTAGAGTTCAGCCCTAAAGTACACTTTGGCTCTATGGATTCAATTCAAAGAAGAACGATTTGCCTCTTCTTCTTTCCCAGCTGTTTCTTCTCCACTCCTGAACGTAGGCCTTTTCCATGCTTCTTCATACTGATCTGTTCTGTGCTAACTGTGCTAATCAGCTATTTCCTGCTTCTATCCTGATATCATCAAGCCATCTTCTTTGTGGTCTTCCCTCGCTTCGCTTGATTTGTCTTGGTCGCCAGTGAGTTACTCTAGACATCCATTTACTTTTTTCCTGTCGAGCCACCTATCCCATCTAACGCCATTTCAATTCTGCAATCCGGTCTATTAAATCTACGACTTTATCCTTTGTCATTTCTCTTCCTGTCCTGCAGACTGATACTGAGAGTCGCTTGCTCCATCGCTCTTTGTATTACTCTCAGTTGGTTCGTGGTCTTTTTTAAATGCCATTGTTTTTAGGCCATAGCTCGCCACTGGCAATACACAGGTGCCAAACACTTTTCTTTTAAGATTGATGGGGATGTACTTATTTCTTAGTATATATTTCATTTGTCCTAATTGATGACAAATGTTTAACCTCTCGAAATACGAGAGCACAGGTGGATGGTTGGTGACATATCTTTTCTGTAAGTATTTTCATGGAAGATGCTCACAGGAACCAATAGGATTGATCCCCCCAAGGGCAAGATTTTTGAGGCATACAAGACAGTCAGAGGCAGCAAATTCTTGTGCCGTCCAGCTTGACACAGTGAGGACTTATTTGGCGACTCATTTTTCTATAGAACTTCTAAGCTATGGAATTCCTTACCGAACGAAATTTTCCCCAACTGTCCTTGTTCATCGCCATCTATCCTTGTTTTCGCATCCTACTCTCGGTGCTCTGAAGGCATAATGCGGTTGCCCTTTGCGAGTGGATTGAAAGAAATGAAGCTGTAGGAAAACTTAAAATACGTTACCAAATAGAAACTTTTTTCTCATAAATATAAACGTTTTTTAAACAGTTTTCAAACCAGGTCGAAATTTAGAATAAGCAAAGTTTCTGAAAATGGTTTAGTTAAATGGATGTGCGTTCTACATTTTCGTAAAACATTGTTCGAAGATCCTTCTTTAAAACTTTTGAGCATGTCACCTTTACTTTCAAAAAAATAAAAACCATTTAGGTGAAACTAAGAAATTCAACAAATAAATGCAATCAGGCATAAAAGATTTGACAAGAAAGAATTGGATGACTTTTTGCTAATGGAAGAAAGCCACAAATTCTTAAATATTACATCTTTAGCATATAGCTTAAAAGGAATCATAATCTTGACTGCAAAAAATTCAGGCCTGATTTTAAAACCTAACCAAAGAGCTAAGCTGGTGAATGAGTGGGGGTAGATAAGTCACCTGCAGAAATCGCCCAAGTGCTCTGGTTTTTTTCGGCAAAACAAAAAGTTAATTCATAGGCTCAGCTAGAATAGGATAGGGTACTCTTGCTCTTGTCTGCCTTAAACACTCAATCGAAGTTTGATTTTGAACTGGGGGACCTTTCCGAGAAATTTCCATTTTTTTTTTGTCAAAATTCGTCCTAATCTTGAAATTTACTCGAAATAGAGACTTTTTTTCAACATTGCATTGGTCTTGTTTTGTGTTTGAATTTCCTTGGAATTTTCGAATTTATTTTTAAAATTCGACTTTCTTTGATAAAAATCCGACTTTCTCAAAATTTTGGATATTTTAAAATTCTTCGTTTTTTTTTATTGAAATTGCACCATTTCTCTAAAAGTGACATTTTCTGAAAATTACTACTTTTTAAAATCAAAATTTCTGCAAAAGTCTACGATTTGTTTAACAAAATTTGTGTTTACCTCAAAATTTAGCAAATCTTTTCATAACTATTAAACTCTATTAGCAACGTTGCAGAAAAACGAAACCAGGTCTGGTCATAGCAAATATTTATAGAAACATCGTGAAATTTTTAATATCTCTTGTTGCATTTTTCGTTAATAGAGTTTAATAGTTACAAATATTGAAGAATTCCACACAGTAAGGGTTAAAATTGTTAAATCTTTTCATAAAAAAGTAAACAATTGAAAAAATATCGTTTTGGAAATTTTAAATCTTTGTAAAAAACAAAACTTTCTAGAAAATTTATCCTTGGAAAGCTGAACTGGTTTTTTTAAATCTTATTTTCTGAAAATTCCAACTATCTTCTCAAAATTTTGACATTTGTCTTAATATTGTACAAAGCTGGGCACTCGTCTTACAATGACTTTGGCAAACAATTCAGTCGTTCGACTTTTTCTCAAAATTTGCCCCAAGTCAAAATTTCTAATTTCCTCGAAATTGCGATCCTTTTATCCCAATTTAGCTTTTTTTTATAATTCGTTTTTGTTTTTGAAAATTTTGCTCTTTTTCTCGAAATTCTACTCTTATTTTGAAAATTTTCATATTTTTCTTAAAACAAGCCTATTTTAAAATGTTCAAAAATTCGATCCTGTATGTGACGCTGGAAAATTTCACTTTTTTCTCGAACTTCATCAATTTGTTAAAATTTAGTTTTTTTTAATTAAAATTCGTATTTTTCATTTCAGTTCATTTGAATATTTTCTCAAAATTTTGGCTTTCTACGTAAAATTTCCATTTTTTCCCGAAATTTCATCTTTTTCCTCGAAATTCGTCTTTTTCAGTTCAGTTCATTTGACTATTTTCTCAAAATGTGACTTGCTGCGTTTTATTCGACTCTTATTTTGAAAATTTTCATATTTTTCTTAAAACAAGCCTATTTTAAAATGTTCAAAAATCCGATCCTGTATGTGACGCTGGAAAATTTCACTTTTTTCTCGAAATTCATCAATTTGTTAAAATTTAGTTTTTTTTAAATTAAAATTCGTCTTTTTCATTTCAGTTCATTTGAATATTTTCTCAAAATTTGGCTTTCTACGTGAAATTTCCATTTTTTTCCGAAATTTTATCATTTTCCTCGAAATTCGTCTTTTTCAATTCAGTTCATTTGACTATTTTCTCAAAATGTGACTTGCTGCGTTTTATTCGACTCTTATTTTGAAAATTTTCATATTTTTCTTAAAACCAGCGTATTTTAAAATGTTCAAAAATTCGATCCTGTATGTGACGCTGGAAAATTTCACTTTTTTCTCTCGAAATTCGAAATTTTCGAATATTCATCAATTTGTTAAAATTTAGTTTTTTTTTAATTAAAATTCGTCTTTTTCATTTCCGTTCATTTGAATATTTTCTCAAAATTTGACTTTCTACGTGAAATTTCCATTTTTTTTCGAAATTCTATCTTTTTCCTCGAAATTCGTCCTTTTTTCGAAATTTCGACTATTTAATTTTTCAAAATTCGCATTCTTAAATTTCGACTTTATTTGCAAAATTCGACTTTTTTCTTTAAATGTTATTGTTTTCTGAGAAATTTCGATTTTGTTCTAAACTGTCGCTTTTTCGAAAATTCCGTCATTTTTTACGCTGAAATAATTCTGAAAATTTCTACCTCCTGGAATATGAACTATCAGAAATGTTGAAAGTTTACTTAAAGTTTGATAATTTGTCGAAATTTTCATATTTATCTGGAAAATAGATACTTAAGATTTTTGGAAATGACTAGTTTTCTTCAAAATTGGTCTTTCTTTTCGAAATTTCGATCTTTTTCTCAAAATTTCTATATTTTCTTTCAAAATTGGTTTTTGCAAACTAAGATTTTTTTTCCTCAAAACTTCGTCTTTTTTGTGAAAATCTCTTATTGCGAAATTTCAACTTTATCCCAAAAATTGGATTCTTTATTTCTGGAAATTCGTCTTTTTGTCAAAATTTCGATTTTTTTAAATCGGACCTTTTATAAATGGTTATTCTCAAAATTTGACTGTTCTTTTAAAAATCGACTTTATTCCTAAAGTTTCGCAAAATTCGACTTTTTCTTTAATTGTAATTTTTGTCTAAAAAATTTCAAATTGTTTTAAGGTTTTCTTCTTTTTTTGACAATTCCGTTATTTTTCTTAGCGCTGGATTTTTTCTGACAATTTCTCCCTTCTGGAATATTTAAAAATTTTAAGTTTTTACCTAAAGTTTGACTATTTTTCAAAAATTTCATATTTATTTTAAAATCAGATATTTGGAAATGACCAATTTTTCTTCGAAATTCGTCTATTCGAAATTTTGATCTTTTTCTCAAAATTTCTACTTTTTTTTCATTTTTTTTTTTCAAATTAGGATTAGTTTCCTGAACATTTCGTCATTTTTGTCAAAATTGGTAATTTTTTCAAAATTTCAAATTTATCTTCAGAATCAAATTCTTTTTGTTTTTGGAAATTTCGACTTTTTCTTCGATATTCGTCTTTTCCTCAAAATTTCTTTTTTTTTTAATTCATTCGTTTTTATAAACGGTTATTCTTAAAAGTTAATTATTTTTTCAAAAGTTGGCTGTGCGAAAATTCCATTTTTTTCTCGAAATTCGTCTTTTTTTGAAATGTTGACTATTTGTTTATTTCAAAATTCGCATTCTCAATTTTTCACTTTGTTCGCAAAATTCGACTTTTTTTTCTTAAATGTGATTGCTTTTTGAGAAGTTTCAAATTTTTTCTTAACTATCTTTTTTCGAAAATTCCGTTATTTTTCTTAGCGCTGGATTAATTCTGAAAATTTTTACCTTCTGAAATATGAATTTTCAGAAATTTTGAGTGGTTACTTAAAGTTTGACTATTTTTCGAAATTTTCATATTTATCTGGAAATTAGATACTTAAGATTTTTGGAAACGACTAGTTTTTCTTCAAAATTTGTCTTTTTTTCAGAATTTCGATCTTATTCTCGACATTTTCAATATTTTTCAAAATTGATTTTCGCAAATTAAGACTTTTTTTCTCAAAATTTCGTCTTTTTTGTGAAAATCCGTTATTATTTGGAAATTTTAACTTTATCTCAAAAATTGGTTTCTTTATTTTTGGAAAATTTCAACTTTTTCCTCGATATTCGTCTTTTTCTCAAAATTTCGTTTTTTTTAAATATGTTTTTTTTATAAAAGTGTTTTCTCAACATTTGACTGTTTTCTCAAAATTTCACTTTCTGTGCTAAAATTTCATTTTTCCTCGTAATTGTCTTTTTCTCGTAATTTTGACTATTTTGTCAAATTTCGTTTTTGTTCTTATTTTTGACTACTCGCAAAATTCGACTTTTTTTTAAAGTTTTGCAAAATTCGACTTTTTTCTTAAAGTTTCGCAAAATTCAATTTTTTTCTTTAAATGTTTTTTTTTAATTTCAAATTGTTTTTCAAATCTTCTTTTTTTAAAAATTCCGTTGTTTTTCTTAATGCTGGATTTTTTTTTAGAATTATTACCTTCTGGAACATTAAGAAATTTTAAGTGTTTAAAATTTGACTATTTTTCAAAATTTTCATATTTATTTGGAAAATCAGGTATTTAAATATTTTTGAAAATGACCAATTTTTGTTTGAAACTCCTCTATTTTTTCGAAATTTTGTATCTTTTGCTCAAAATTTTCTATTTATTTTCCGAAGATTTTTTTGCAAATTAAGATTTATTTCCTCAAAATTTTATGATTTTTGTAAAAATCCGTTATCATTTCGAAATTTCAACTTTATCCCAGAAGTCGGATTCTTTGTGTCTCTGGAAATTTCAACTTTTTCTTCGATATTCATCTTTATCTCAAAATTTCTTTTTTATAAATTCGTTCGTTTTAAAATATAGCTTTTTTATTTAAATGTGATTTTTTTTAAAATTCAATATTTTTAAATTTTTCTTCTTTTTTTTTGAAAATTTAGTTATTTATCTTAGCGCTTGATTTTTTTCTGCAAATTCCTACCTTTTGAAATATTCAGAAATTTTGAATCTTTACTGAAATTTTGACTATTTTTCGAAAATTTCATTTTATTTCAAAATCAGATATTTAAGATTTTTGGAAATAAGCAATTCGCCTATTATTTCAAAATTTTGGTCTTTTTCTCAAAATTTCTATTTTTTTCAATTTTTTTTTTTGCAAATTAAGATTTTTTGCCCCGAAATGTCGTCATTTTTATCAAAATTACGATTTTTCTTTTACGATTTTAAAAAAATCGTTTTTTTTATAAATGGTTATTCTCAAAATTTAACTGCTTTCTTAGAAATTGACTTTCTGTGAGAAAATTACTTTTCTAAATTCGTCTTTTTCTCGCAATTTCCACTATTTTGTCAAATTTCGTTATTCTTTTTTACTTTTGGCGCAAAATTGGATATTTCTCTTAAAATTGACTTTCTTTGAAAAGTTTTGACTGTTTTTCTTGAAGTTTTGCTTTTTTATCAAAATTTCGTTATTTTTCTTAACACAAATTTAAATTTCAGTAGATATGTTATTTTTGTCCTCCTAAAACCAAGAAAGATTTAAAAATACAACAAACATTTTTCTAACGCGTTTCGATAACCAAGCTATCATTTTCAGAGAGATAATAACTGTTGAAGATGATAGCTTGGCTATCGAAACGCGTTAGAACAACTTATGTTACTTTTGATAAAGTATAAATAAATACATTCTATTTATACATAATTTAAGTCAAAATATTTTATTGGTAAATATGGTTTTATATATACTGGTAATTTAGGAATTTGTATCAAATTTAACTGCCTAATTTCTCAATAACTATCGTTTGGGGTTGGTTCTATTCTGCAAAAAGTCGTCCAATTATTATTTAATGGTTCAGAATGTGAACACTTTAGACATTGAGGCGAATTAAGAGTTGCATACTATTGAGCATTAAAAGTTATCAAATAAACATGAAAAAAATTAAACAAAATAAAAGTACCTTTAATTTTTAGTAAGGCTGCATTGTGCACGTTACAAGTATAACAAAAAATGTTTGAATTTTGGGTTAAAAACTTTTCACGCTACTTCTACGTGCCTTAATATCTCTCATTTATGAAACTTGATAATAGTTGCACAGATTTCTGAAATATTAACAAATTCTAAGTTGTCAATATCGCATGTCAAAACAGAAAAAGTCATGAAGCGAAAATTTCTACATAATGCATTCGGTAATCAAAGTGTAAACGTGAAAAATTATTTCATTCTGCTAAATGAAGCTAACTCATTCAGTTAAAATTTAGCTAAGGGTTGAGCTTCTTCCAACAATGGCAGCAACAGCTCTTATAGCCAAATATGTAATGAACTGTTACAAGGATTTTGTAATTAAAAAAGAAAAGAAATCTTAAAATAGCAACAATTCCGAATTAAGGAAAAGAAAAGTATCTGTACTTGGTTAATAATTGCACGTACCTTTTTCAACATTTTTATTATAAAATTAAATACATTCACATTATAACCCACCCCGCCTCCCCTCGAAATCAGTTCGCATTATAAAAATTCAATAAATTAAGCAACAAACCACCAGCAGTCTCAAAAAAGCGAAATTATTCTGATCTTGAAAAGGGAGGCACGTACCCTCCAAACTGTCTTTCCAACTCTTTAGCGACCGCTATGGCCAGATGATCATGATATGGAGCTGCTACCACCTGAATCCCCATAGGCAAACCATTTTCATCCAAACCCTAAAGGCACTTGCGTCACTGGGAATTTCAGGGCGTTCCAAATAGAGAAATAGTTGAAGTTCCATGGGCGCAGAAGGGCCTGTATGATGATATCCCGCCGGTCCAAGGGGCCGAGGGGTACAAAAGCACGCCATAATCACTTAGTTTTTCCTAATAACAATTAAGAAGATTTTGAGAAGTTTGTGTCTGGTGAGGCAAATCGAAAAAAATGGGTTTGATTCCATTTAGGGTTGGCACCTAGTTTAACCCGGAGTATTCAGGTTTCAGGAGTTACTCTGGCTTCGAGTTTTAACTAATATTTCTCCGGGATGATGGCTCCGAAGATAGAGAGTTAAATTTTCAGTCAGCTTCGTTTACAACTCTAACCCAACTTTTATGTCAAATATATAAGGACTTTATTTTTCGACTAAAATTTTTTTCTGAAGAAGAAAACTCGTTTTTCATATTTATTAAGCTATCTCCGGGTAATATAAGTGTGACAACCCTAGTCCCATTAAAAATTACAGAGTTAAGTTTACTTAGTTGGTAGCTAATGGAGGCTAAGAAAACAGCAAAGTGATTTATTTTTGTTTAGCAGCACGAAAATTTTGTAAATATTACGACTTGAGACAACCCATTAATGGGTTTCAGATGAGTAGTTTCATCATCAAAGACTATACGCTAATAAGTATTAATAATAAATGATTCTGGATTCTGGATTCTGGACTCGCTTGTGGGTTGCCTAAAGTTTAGACCAGCACTTAGGCCACCCTTTTCCGGGCCCATTGTGCTATCCCCGTGATTGAGGTGTCCTTGGTCATTCATTCAGCCACCCAACCTTGTTGAGAAACTGAAGAACGTCCCTTGGATGCGCCTCTTTCAAACTGGCCTACACTAGGCCAGAAGTCCCCCAGCGAATAATAAATGATATGACATAATCAAATATTTCAAAAAAATTTCATCAGCTACCAACTAAGTTAACTGTATCAAGAGTTACAGAGCTAGTTTATGGCAGTCTTCCTTACATAAATAAATGTATTCTTAAATAACCAATTTCATGCCAAATTCAATAATAATTAAGGAATCTGATAAAATTATCAGATACCCAATTCAAATAAATATCAAATGGCTAATGGACAACTCACCAGGAGTTGCATCTTCAATAATTTGGTTTGCTCCCTGGCCCATTGTTCCTTCTCTTTGGGAAGGATTCCGTTGAGCAGATTGACGATGATGGCGGCGGTGTAGTTGCTTTGGCAGAAAATATACTTCAAAATTTCCTTCCAAGGTCCAACACGGCCGTTTCGATTGGCCAGTTCCACGCAGAGATCGTAGTTGGGCTCTTGGGTCATCCAGTATCTCCACAGCTTACCCCCACGTTTCATCCCTTCCAAACAGAGTTCTTGAGGTTTCCAAGGCCAATTTTGTTGAAAATATTCGATGACACTAAGAACAAAGTTACAACTTTAAATTCTGATTGATTCTTATTGGATTTGTGAGGAAGCTGGGAAACCTTTTCATGAGGTTGGTAAGTAGAAATCTAATTTCGGTTTTACATGACTTACGCAGTCAAGCAAAAATAAATATTTATTTCAAAATTCGCGCTTTTACAAACCTTCTCAAAATTCGACTTCTTCTCAAACGACTTCCTCTAGAAAATTTCGAATTTTTCCTAAGTTTCGAAATTTTTCTCTTGATATCTCTCTTTTGGAAATTTTGACTAGTTCAAAATTTGTTTTTTCTTTTTGGAACATTCGACTCTTAGCTCCAAGTTGTCTATTTGTTTAAATTTGTTATTTTTTCCTTGACTGATACAGTTAAATGACTCTAGAATAAATAAATTTGTCTTTTTTTTCAAAATTCACCGTTTTTTGAAACTTATCAAATATGGTTTTTTTCTCCAAATTTATTTCTTTAGGAAATTTCCACTTTCTTTTAGGTTTCGAAATTTTTTTCTAGGTTTCTCTTTTTTTTTAATTTTGCCTTATTTAGAAATTTGTTTTTCGTTTTTGGAACTTTAGAGTCTTAGCTTCGGGTTCGTCTATTTCTCAAAATTTGATATTTTTACATCAACTCATGCAGTCAAAGGGAAATGAATATTTAGTCGAGCGATAACGTTTTTTTTTTAGAATTCACCGTTTTTCAAAATTTCTCAAAATTGGATTTTTCTCTCGAAATTCATTCCTTTTTCGAAATTTTAACTTTTTTCCTAAAAAGTTACTTTCTCTGAGTAATTTCCATCATTTCTCCAAATTTCGAATTTTTCCTCAAAACTCGTCTTTTTTTTTGGAAATTTCGACCTTCATGATTTCAAATTCCGATTCGAAATTTCGACTTTTTTCTCAAAATTTACCCTTTCTGGAAAATTTCGAAGTTTTTGAAACTTTCGACTCTTGGATCCAATTTTTCAAAATTCGATTTTTTCTCAAAATTGCCTTCTCTGGCAAATTTCCAATTTTTTCTAGGGTTCGAAGTTTTTCTTGAAAAGTCTCTTTTTTTGATATTTTCACTTTTTTTTCAAAATTCGTCTTAAGTTTTTGGAACTTTCGACTCTTATCTCCAAGTTCGTCTATTTCTCGAAATTTGATATTTTTCCCTTAATTCGTGCAGTCCAAAAGAAATTAAATTTTCTATCAATTTTTTCCCTAAAATACTTTCTGTGGGAAACTGCGAATTTTGTTAGGTTTCGAAGTTTTTCTCGAAATGTCTTTTTTTCAAAATTCACCGTTTTTCAAAATTAGATTTTTTCTCCAAATTGCTTTCTCTGGCAAATTTCGATCTTTTCCAGGGTTCGAAGTTTTTCTCGAAATGTCTCTTTTTTTTGAAATTGTAACTTTTTTTCAAAATTCGTCTCAAGTTTTTGGAACTTTCGGCTCTTATCTCCAAATTCGTCTATTTCTCCAAATTTGATATTTTCCCTTAATTTGTACAGTCCAAAATAAAATAAATTTTCTATCAGGAATTTTTTCAAAATTCACCGTTCCTCGAAATTTCTCAAAATTCAATGTTTTCCCTAAAATACTTTCTCTGGGAAACTTCGATTTTTTTTCAGGTTTCGAAGTTTTTCTCGAAATGACTTTTTTCAAAATTCACCGTTTTTCTAAATGTCTCAAAATTAATTTTTTTTCAAAATGACTCTGGTAATATTCCATTTTTTTCTGGAAATTTTAACTTTTTTTTCAAAAGTAGTTTCCTATTTTTGTAATTTTCGATTCTTAGCCCAAGTTCGTCTATTTCTCCAAATTTAATATTTTGTTCCTCAATCCATACAGTCAAAAAAAAAAAGAAATATCCCCTTTTTTTTTCAAAATTCCCTTTTTCATCATTTCTCAGAATTCGATTTTTGTTTCAAATTTCTTTCTTTAGGAAATTTCAAATGTTATTCTAGGTTTCGAAGTTTTTCTCGAAATCTCTCTATTTTTTTAAACTGTCTTTTTTTAACAATTCGTTTTTCGTTTTCGGAACTTTTTGACTCTTTGTTTCAAGTTCGTCTATTTATCAAAATGTAATACTTTTCCCTTGAATCATGCAGTCAAACGAAAATAAATATTCAATCGAGGAATATCATCTTTTTTTTAAAATTCGTTGTTTTTCGAAATTTGTCAAAATTCGATTTTTTTCTCGAAATTCTTTTCTTGTTCGAAATTTTAATTATTTCCCCAAAATGTTATTTTGTCTGAGTAATGTCCATTCTTTCTCCAAATTTCAAATTTTTTCTCAAAACTCGTCTTTTTTTGGAAATTTCGACCTTCATGATTGAAAATTTCGATTCGAAATGTGGACTTTTTTCTTAAAATATCACTTTTCTGGAAAACTTAGAAATCTACTCTATTTCTCCAAATTTTATATTTTTTCCTCGACCCATTCAGTCAAACGAAAATAAATATTTAATCGAGAGATATCGGCCTTTTTTCAAAATTCATCATTTTTTTAAATTCTCCAAAATTTAATTTTCCTCAGCTTTCTCTGAAAAATTTCAATTTTTTTTATGTTTAAAAGTTGTTCTTGAAATTTCTCTTTTGTTGAGGTTTTTACTTTTTTCAAAATTCGTTTTTCGTTTTTGGAATTTTCGAAAGTTGGTCTATTTCTCCAAGTTTGATATTTTTTCCTTGACTCATGAAGTCAAACGAAGATAAATATTCAATCGAGAAATTTTTTTTTTCATAATTCACCGTTCTTCAAAATTTCTCAAAATTCTGTTTTCTCAAAATTCATTTCTTTTTGGACATAATTTGATAGTTGTCCTTTAACTCATGCATTCAAACGAAAATAAACATTCAGTCAGGAAATATCGTCCTTTTTTCAAATTCGCCGTTTTTCGAAAATTCTCTAAATTCGATTTATTTTTCAAAATTCATTTCTTTTTCGAAATTTTCGATTTTTTCAAAGATTTTTTCTCAAAATTACGTTCTTTGGAAAATTTTGATTTTTTTAGGTTTCAATATTTTTTTCGAAATGTTTTGAAAATTGTTAACTTTTTTCAAAGTTCTCTTTTTGTTTTTGAAACTTTAAACTTTCAGCTGGAAGTTCGTATATTTCTCGAAATTTAATATTGTGTCCTTTTTTGAAAAGTTCGACTTTTATTTCAAATCAATCATTTACATTTGTAGAAAATTAAATTTTTTCCTCAAGTTTCTTCTTTTTTTTCTGATAACTTCAATTTTTTCTCAAAATTTATTTCCTTTTCGAAATTTTGAATTTTTTCTCCAAATTTTACTTTATCTGAATAGCTAATCTCCATTGTTTCCCCAAATTTCAAATGAATCCTCAAAATTCGTCTTTTTCTGGTCGACCTTCATCATGCAATTAATTTTATCTTCAAACTTTCGACTTTATTCTCAAAATTAGACTTTTCTCTTAAAAGTTACCTTTTTTGGAAAATTTCGAAATTTAGGCTCCAAGTTCATCTATTTCTCCAAATTTGATATTTTTCCTCGGCCCATGCGGTCAAACGAAAACAAATATTTAATCGCCTTTTTTTCGAAATTTTTCAAATCCAGTTTTTTTCCAAAAATTATTTTTTTTGGGAAATTTCAAATTGTTTTTAGGTTTCGAAGCCTTCTCGAACTTGTTCTTTTTTTTTGGATATTTTGATATTTTTTCTAAATTCATTTTTTGTTTTTGGAATTTTCGACTCAGCCTCAAGTTTGTCTATTTCTCTAAATTTGATTTATCTCCCCTACCTTATACAGTCAAATGAAAATAAATATTCAATCGAGAAATATCGTGTTTTATCAAAATTGGCCGTTTTTCGAAATTTCTCAAAATTTGATTTTTTCTTAAAATACTTATCTGGAAATTTTCTACTTTTTTGAATACTTTAACTTTTTTTAAATTCATTTTTTGTTTTTGAAACTTTCGTCTTTTGGCTCGAATCTCGTTTATGTCTCGAAATTTAATATTTTTCCCATAATCTGTCTTTTTTTCAAAACTTCGACTTTTATTTCAAAATCAATCTTCCATGTTTGTAGAAAATTAAATGTTTTCCTTAAAATTCTTCTTTTTTTTCGTAATTTCTTTTTTCTTTGAAAAACCATGGGCTAATTCTTGTAGAGATTTGGTTTAAGTTTTCGAAACCAACCTTCAACTTTCTGTGCGATCAGTGGTTGCTGAGATATCGATAATCGAAGACAAAATGATACTTTTTCATTCAAAGACCGATATCTTGACGAAAAGTGGTCATATCAAGGTCTTTAAAATAAAAAATCGTAGCTGAATGAACAAGCTATTTAATTTATATAGCGGTTAGATCAAAACAATTTATTCCAAGTCCGTAGACCAAAAAAAAGCAAAAAATTTTTGAAAATGTTCATGTCGATGATTTTTTAAGATTACTTGAAAACTACTGATGCTAATAAATGTCTAAGTTCTGATCCAGAAACTAGACATTTGGAGCTACAATTTCATTTTTTTAGATTTTCTGTACGCCTATTTTTCACCAAGTTACAGGGTGTTGAAAATCACCTAAAAATTTGGAATTTTTGTTTGATTTCTTAATTTTTTCCAGTAGTGTATTTTTTTCTACATTTTAACTTTTTCTCAACATTTTACTCTACCTTAATAACTAGTTTCCATTCTTTTTCCAAATTTCGAATTCTTTCTCAAAACTCGTCTTTATCTGGTCAACCTTCATCATTCAAAATTAATCTTTTCTTTGAAATTTCAATTTATTCTCAAAATTAGACTTGTTTCTCGAAATTTAACTTTTCTGGAAATTTTTGAAATTTTTCAAACTTTCGAGTCGAATCCAATTTCTCAAATTTCGAATTTTTCTCAAAATTGCTTTCTCTGGCAAATTTCGAATATTTTTAGGTTTCCAAGTTTTCTCGAAATGTCTCTTTTTTTGAAATTTTAAGTTTTTTAAAATTGGTTTTACGTTTTTTGAATTTTTGACTCTTATCTCGAAGTTCGTCTACCTCTTGAAATTTGATATTTTTCCCTTAACTCGTGCAGTCCAAACGAAAATTCAATCGGGAAATACCATATTTTTTCAAAATTCGCTGTTTTTCGAAATTTCTCAAAATTCAATTTTTTCCCAAAATTACTTTCTCTGGGAAATTTCGAATTTTTTGCTGGTTTCGAAGTTTTTCTCGAAATATCCTCTTTTTTTCTAAATTCGCCGTTTTTCAAAATTTCTCAAAATTCAATTTTTTCCCAAAATTACTTTCTCTGGGAAATTTCGAATTTTTTGCTGGTTTCGAAGTTTTTCTCGAAATATCCTCTTTTTTTCTAAATTCGCCGTTTTTCAAAATTTCTCAAAATTCAATTTTTTCCCAATATTACTTTCTCTGGGAAATTTCGAATTTTTTGCTGGTTTCGAAGTTTTTCTCGAAATATCCTCTTTTTCTAAATTCGCCGTTTCTCGAAATTTTCCAAAATTCGATTATTTCTCAAAATTACTTTCTCTGGGAATTTTTCATTTTTCTTAGAAATTCTAACTTTTTTTCAAAATTCGTTTTCCGTTTTTGAAATTTTCGACTCTCAGCTCTAAGTTCGTCTATTTCTCTAAATTTAATATTTTTCCCTTAACTCGTGCAGTTCAAACGAAAATAAATATTCAATCGAGAAATACCATATTTTTTTCAAAATTCACCGTTTTTCGAAATTTCTCAAATTCCTATTTTTTCTCAAAATTACTTTCTCTGGGAATTTTTCATTTTTTTAGAAATTCTAACTTTTTTTCAAAATTCGTTTTCCGTTTTTGAAATTTTCGACCCTTAGCCCCAAGTTCGTCTATTTTTCGAAATTTGATATTTTTCCCTTAACTCGTGCAGTCCAAATGAATACAAATATTCAATCGGGAAATACCATATTTTTTCAAAATTAACCGTTTTTCGAAATTTCTTAAAATTCAATGTTTCCCAAAATTACTTTCTATGGGAAACTTCAAATTTTTTCCAGGTTTCGAAGTTTTTCTCGAAATATCCTCTTTTTTTCTAAATTCGCCGTTTCTTGAAATTTTCCAAAATTCGATTTTTTCTCAAAATTACTTTCTCTGGTAATTTTCCATTTTTTTTTGAAAATTTAACCTTTTTTTTCAAAATTTCTGTTTCTGTTTTTAAAATTTTCGACTCTTATTAGCTCCAAGTTCATCTATTTCTCCAAATTTGATATTTTTTCCTCAACATATGCAGTCAAATAAAAAGAAATACCTTTTTTTCACAAAATTCACCGTTTTTCCTCATTTCTCGAAACTCGATTTTTCTCGAAATTACTTTCTTTAGGAAATGTCGAATGTTTTTTCTAAATTTCGAAGTTTTTATCAAAATTTTCCTTTTTTTTTGAAATTTGGACTTTTCATTTTTCATTTTTGGAACTTTCGACTCTTCGTTCTAAGTTCGTCTATTTATCGAAATTCAGTACGTTTCCCTTGACTCATGCAGTCAAACGAAAATAAATATTTAATAGAGGAATAGCATATTTTTTTTTAATTCACCGTTTTTCGAAATTTTCCAAAATTACTTTCACTGGGAAATTTCGAAATTTTTCTAGGTTTTTCGAAGTTTCTCTCAAAATGTCTTCTTTTTTTTAAATTGCGACTTTTTCCAAAATTCGTTTATTTATTTTTAAAACTCTCGACTCAAAATTTAATATTTTTCCCAAAACCCATCTTTTCAAAAGTTGATTTTTATTTCAAAACCGAACTGTTTTGTTTGTAGAAATTTTAATTTGTTCCTTAAAATATTTCTTTTTCTCGTAAATTCGGATTTTTTTCTCAAAATTCGTTTCTTTTTGGAAATTTAATTTTTTTCCTTAAAATATTTCTTTTTCTAGTAATTTCGATTTTTTTTCTCGAAAGTTCGTTGTTCTTTTTGAAATTTTAATTATTTTCTCAAAATTTCACTTCTCTAATTTCGATTTTTTCTGCAAAATTCGAAATTTTTCCCTAAAATTCGTCTATTTCTCGAAATTTCGACCTTGATAGTTCAAAATTCGTTTTGTCTTTGAAATTTTGGCTTTATTCCCAAGGTTAGACCTTTTTTTTCTCAAAATTTTACTTTTCTGGAAAATTTAGAACTTTTTCTCAAAATTCTGACTTTAAAATATTTTGCTCCTCTGGAAATTTCGACTTTAAAATATTTTGCTCCTACTGGAAGTTTCGAATTTTTTGAAAATTTCGCTCCCCTGGAAATTTCGACATTATTTTTGAAATCCCACTACTTTTCTTAAGATTTGGCTTTTGCTGAAAATTTCGATTTTTTAAGATCTGTTATTTGGAAAATTTTAATTAGTTTCTTAAAATTTACCTATTTTTCAAAATATCGTACTCTATTTTCTCAAAATTCAATGTTTTGTGTTTCTGCAAATTTAATATTTTCTCTAAATTTATGTTGTTTTCTTTAAGTTTTAATTTTTTTGCCAAAATTGATTTTTTTGCAGAATTTGTCTTTCAAAAATCATCTTTTTTCGAATATTAAATCTTGTGTGCAAAATACTTTTTCTCTTAAAATTGGACTTTCTCTGGTAAATTACGAATATTTTTTGGAAATTTTGGCTTTTTCCTTGACATTTTGACTTTTTCGTGATATTTTGACTTGTTCTTGACATTTTGACTTTTTTAAATCAAAATTCGTTTTGTCTTCAAAATTTTGGCTTTATTCCCAAAGTTGGACCTATTTTTCTCAAAATGTGACTTTTCTGGAAAATTTCGAACTTTTTCTCAAAATTCCGACTTTACAATATTTCGCTCCTCTGGAAATTTCGACTTTAAAATATTTCGCTCCTCTGAAAAATTCGAATTTTTTGAAAATTTCGCTCCTCCGGAAATTTCGACATTATTTTTGAAATCCCACTAGTTTTCTTAAGATTTGGCTTTTGCTGAAAATTTCGATTTTTTCAGATCTGTGATTTGGAAAATTTTTATTAGTTTCTTAAAATTTACCTATTTTTCAAAATATCGACTATACTTTAAATATTTTAAAGTTGGAATTTTGAAAAAAAGTTCGAAATTTTCCAGAAAAGTCAAATTTAGAGAATAAAAGATCCAACTTTGGAAATAAAGCCAAAATTTCGAAGACAAAACGACTTTTGATTTAAAAAAGTCAAAATGTCAAGAATAAGTCAAAATATCACGAAAAAGTCAAAATGTCAAGAAAAAGCCAAAATTTCCAGAAAATATTCGAAATTTTCTAGAGAAAGTCCAATTTTAAGAGAAAAACTATTTTGTACACAAGATTTAAATTTCGAAAAAAGATGAATTTTAAAAAACAAATTTTGCGAAAAAGATCAATTTTGGCCAAAAAATTAAAACTCAAAGAAAACAACGTAAATTTAGAGAAAAAATTAAATTTGTACAAACACAAAACATCGAATTTTGATCCAATATAGTCGATATTTTGAAAAGTAGGTAAATTAAGAAACTAACCAAAATTTTCCAAATCGCAGATCTTAAAAAATTCGAAATTTTCAGTAAGAGCCAAATCTTAAAAAAAAATGGTGGGATATCAAAAAGAATGTGGAAATTTCCAGAGGAGCGAAATTTTTAAAAAATTCGAAATTTCCAGAGGAGCGAAATATTTTAAAGTCTGAAATTTCCAGAGAAGCGAAATATTTTAAGGTCGAAATTTTAAGAAAAAGTACGAAATTTTCCAGAAAAGTCAAATTTAGAGAAAAAATGGTTCCAGCTTTGGGAATAAAGCCAAAATTTCGAAGACAAAACGAATTTCGATTTAAAAAAGTCAAAATATTAAGAATAAGTCAAAATATCACGAAAAAGTTAAAATGTCAAGAAAAAGCCAAAATTTGTCTTTCAAAATTCATCTTTTTTTCGAAATTTAAATCTTATATGCAAGATACTTTTTCTCTTAAAATTGGACTTTTTCTTGATATTTTGACTGGTTCTTGATATTTTGACTTTTTCTTGACATTTTGACTTTTTCTTGATATTTTGACTGGTTCTTGACATTTTGACTTTTTCTTGACATTTTGACTTTTTCTTGACATTTTGACTTTTTCTTGACATTTTCACTTTTTTTAAATCAAAATTCGTCTTTGTGTGGAAATTGGAGGTCCTCACAAATTCATGTAGTCAAACGAAAGTACGTAATGTTGAGCTGGAAGCTGCAAATTACGTCATGTATTTTGGGCATAAATTTTTCAATGTTTCAATGTTGTCTCCTGATCCAAAACCTATGATTAAGACTTCGTAACTCTAGACAAGTTTCTCTAACAAGTCAACACTTTAAATAATTTTAAATTTATCAGAATTATAAGTAATAGATAAGTTTCTTTTAAAGTTTGGAACTTTGAGTGAATTTTCTTAAGGATTTTATGTGCTAAGTAATTTTCTTTGACACTTCAGAACTATACAACATTTTCTTGATACTCGAGATCTCTTCGAAGAGTCGGTTTTCTTGAGAATTTAATCTGCTAAGTGATTTTCCTCGACACTTCAAAACTATACAGAATTTTCTTTATACTCAAAAACTCTCAAAGAGTTCCTTTGGCATTCTTAAAGTTTTATATAAGTTTTTTAAGAATTCAGACCCTTGAATTGGTCTTGAATCTTTAAAGAGTTCTTGATGAAGATATTTTAGAATTTATTTTAATTCTGATACACATCAGCAGCTCTTTAGACAGCGAAAACAGGGAATATGATAAAATATCGAATGGAATTCTTTGACTTAGTAATTTCAGTTAAAGAAATATAATTTTTCTTGCCAATCTTGCCATACAAATTAATGAACCTGACACTGGAAGAGATTCATTGGCTATTTTATTTAACAGAAGTTATAAGATAATACCTGGTGAATTTTTCTTGCATGTTCTTCCTCATTGGGCTAACAAAGGGATCCTTAGGGTCACTGATATAAAAAACTTGAATATTTTTAATATCAACAGGTTTGTCCAAAGTCAATTTGTGAACATTTGCTCCCAGCAGAACTTTAAGAAATGGAATCAGATCTTCTGCAGTATTTAGCCATAGGTCCGGCCACCACCATGGTATTTTTTCTCCTGGCCAGTTCTAAAGGTCATTCCTAATTGAGAACATAATAATGAATATGATAACGAAGGCTTCCACTGGCCATAATCAGTTACAGGATATACTTCTTCCGGGATTGGACCGTGTCAAAGAACTACTAAAACTGTTCGACGTTTCGGCCACCATCATAGGGGGCTTCTCAGAAGAGTTTCGCCTCTGGTATAGGTGGACATACTGAGTTACCGTGCTCTTCTGTCTAAACTTTCTTATCTTTTGTACCAAATTTTTAATTCAGAAGATTTTCGCCTCTGGTATGGTGGCCATACTGAGTTACCGTGCTCTTCTGTCTAAACTTTCTTATCTTTTGTACCAAATTTTTAATTCAGAAGAGTTTCACCTCTGGTATGGTGGACATACTGAGTTGCCGTACTATGATGTTTTGAAATTGGTCCCTTTTTCCATTTTTCATTTTTGTATATTTCCTTGTATTTTATTTCTTTGTTCCTGAAGAAGCCCCCTGCGATGGTGGACGAAACGTCGAACACTTTTAGTAGTTCTTTGACACTGTCCAATCCCGGAAGAAGTATATCCTGTACATAATAATGAAATTTAATAAATAATAAGATTAGGCGTACAAACCTCTGGTAGAGATTAAATCACAGGTTGGTTTATGACCAAAGATGCCGCACATGAAAGAGGGGATTCTAAGGGAGCCACCGATGTCGGTTCCTAAAAATAAACCCTTTTTGTGGTGTTCACATTGTGTTGACCAACGCACCTATGCCAAATGGGCTTCCACATGCTGCTATGATGCTGGCTTCACCTCCTGAGGAGCCACCTACGTTCCTGGTGGTGTCGTAGGGATTTTTCGTTAAACCAAAGACTGGATTACTGGTTTCCTGCCACATATTTACTTGTGGAATATTTGTAACACCTAAAATTTAATCATATGACTATACCTTCGAGTTAAAACAAGGAAAAATCATTGTTTAGAAAATACTTCTTTCCTTGGGAAAACTCAGGTTTAGAATTGTTTTCCAAAATTTCAACCATTTTCTTAAAATTACGAGTTCAAATTTGAATGTCTTATTATCTTAAGAGAAGACTAAATTTCAAGACAAAAAGTAAACATTTTTGATGAAAGTTTAAATTCGAGTTCAAGCGAAAATTGAGCGAGTTTAATAAAAAAAATATATTTTGTTTGAAATTTCGATTTAAATCTCAAAAGCTAGGACTTTGTTCCTCAAAAATTGGAACCTAAATTCTTTTCTGTAACTACAGGATATACTTCTTCCGGTATTGGACCGTGTCAAAGAACTACTGGGCGAAACGTCGAACACTCTTAGTGTTCGACGTTTCGCCCAGTAGTTCTTTGACACGGCCAATCCCGGAAGAACTATATCCTATACTGACTCTGGCCGTGGAAGCCTTCGTTACCTTTTCTGTAAATTTTAGTTTTTTTTTTGAAACCTGGACTTTTATACCAACACGAAATTCACTGTGTGTTTACTGCTCCCCTAAAATTTATACCTTGATTTAGTTTGGATATTTTTTTACAAATGTCCAAGTTTTTTCTCGAAATTTTGGCATTTTTTGTAGACTTCTCTTCCATTTTCCAATATTCATTTTTCACCCGTGAATTTCGACTTTATCTCCAAATTTCGAATGTATTTTCTACAAAATTAAAGTTTTTATGTTTAAGAAAATTTTATTTGATTCTTTTTTGGAACTACGTCGTCTTATCAAAATTTTAATTTGTAGGCCAAAATTCCTTGTTTCCAAAATTTGTAATTCTCCCGAAATTCGCCTTTTTTGGAATTTTAATCTTATACTCAAAATACTTTTTCTCCCAAAATGGGACACTTTAATTTTCAAATAGTCATTTTTCATTCTGAATTTCGAGTTCGTAATTTCGACCTTATACTGACTTTTTGAATTTCGAATTCATTCATATTACCTGTAATTTGAATTTCGAATTGTCTAAAAGAGTATCTCTCTGAATATGATAGCTTGGCTATCGAAACGCGTTAGAGCAACCTTTGTTGTGTTTTTTCATCTTTCTTGGTTTCATGGGACAAGATTTGTATTTGAATTTTTGAAGATAACCAAGGACCAGTCCACCAAAATAAATGATGAACGAATTAATTGATTGATGAGTTAAATTTATATTTCGGGGGCCAACTTGCGACGCGTCATCACAAAAAAGTAATTTATGAGCCCAATTCAAGGGAATTGATGAGGACTGAACCATGTCTTGGTAATCAATAGATAAAAGTAAAAAAAGTGCAGTATTAGTGGTTTTAAAGGCATGGCAAGGAAATGCTCACCCAATAGGATGCCACCGGCTTCCTTCATCAGCCTAACAATTTCAGCGTCTTCTTTAGCCTTGCAACCCCTTCTGGATACAAGACCGAAAGTATAAGACATCCCTTGGGCGGCCGTACTCTCCTTAGATGTGAAAGGCACCCCTGAAAAACATTTCTAGTAAAGAAAAAACTGGAAGAATCAACTGACTAACCTAGGAAGGGTTTGGCTTGAAAATCCGAGTCGTTGATGTGGCCGCTGGCTATATCCTTATCAATTTGTTTGGCTTCCTTCAGTGCTTCATCGAATCTAACGTCGACTACGGCGTTCAGGATGTTATTGACCTCATTTATTCTTTCAATAAATGCTTGGACGACCTCTTCGACGGTGACTTCCCGTTTTCTGATTTTTCTAGCGAGCGAGGTGGCACTCTCCTGAACCAGTGGGTTCGAAGACGGTGGTACAGTCTGTTTGCGTCCATCGTAGTAGAAGCCGAAGATTTTATCAATTAGAACGTCTACGTAGTATCTTATGAAGAAAAATATGTTTAATGGAATCGTCTTCATGAGGTCAACGATGCAATTTACGTTGCTGACGCCAGTTGCAGTCTTCCCATGTTTGCTGGAGGGGTTCTACAAGAAATTTAAGCTTCTTATTACGCTCAGATGGTATAAATTAAGTTATTTTTTGATAAGTTGTACATTAGGGTATTGATTTGGAAAAAAGTTATGATAAGAAAAATTGCCACTGATGTATTAGAACCAAAGTTCATTTTTTAATTAGGAATGTTTAACATGTGATGATTATTATTGATTTCCTTACCTGTATTCGGATTTCAGTCATGGTTTATTAAACTTACAGCTCATCACAGTCGAACAATACGATAAACTGCGAATGTTATTCAATTCAATGAAAAAAATGTTAATGAGATTAAACCGTAGCATGCAGTGAAATACGTCAGACTGTGTACTTATACACTTGTATATTGTCGTTGACGAGCCTCGTACGCCGATGTACGGTATATTATTATTTTTTCGCCTTCTAGCTAGCCAGCACGCCAGCAGTGCGATTACCTATCGCTGCTACATAAACTTGTATTTATTCCGCATCGTCTATCTCGTGTTTGTGCTGTCCTCTTTTAAAAGGATTAGAAAACGAGTTGGTATATTAAGTTGCCCATCTCTCAGCTAGATCTAGAACCAGAAATGATTTCAGCCACGAACAAATGGAAACAAGCAGGGGTGAATTTAAAGGGATGCAACCAGTGCCTATATAACAGGGACCCCACCAAGTAGATCGCTTCCAAAAATATTTTGGAGACGACCAAATTTTATCACATTTTCGTAGCATAAATAATTATTAAGGCCCCCCATCAAAGAGTTGCACAGGTCCCCAAGCAAACCTAATCCGCCCCTTTAAGAATATTAAAAAAGGAAACTGAAGAAGAGAATGAGAAGGAGACAGCGTCAGTTCTGAGTCTGGCTAGACGTTCTCTTTCCTTAAGTCAGCATAATTACAAATAGTCATCTAATTCACTAAATTATCAATTACTTTAACCCAGTAAAATCCAAATTTTTGTCTGGAAGAGTATTAACTTTTCAAGAAAAAGAAAAAGCTAAACATCCACAATGCCAAACGTTCATTTAATTAGATCTTCAAACTTTCAGGGAAATTATTCTAGAGCGCTGAGGATTAAAACTTTAAAATCTTAAGAAAACTCGTCTAAAGATATTTCATGAAAATCAGCTAGAAACTCCAACTATAGAAAAATGGCCTTCAGACATTTAAAGTAGCAAGAAAACTCACCAAGAGATGCAATATATCAAAATGAGACTTCTAGATTTTTCACATGAGAAGAAAACTCATCTAGAACTTCAGATGATTAAGAAAATTCATTTCAGGTCTTACAGAATCAACAACAAAAATCTAAAAGTCTTAAATTCAGAAGAAAATATATCTTAGACCCATAAAGCCACCTTTAAAGCTTTAAAATCCCAGAGACTCATCTACAGCACTGGTAAGTTATAAGCCTAAATTAATTAGAGCTTCAAAGTCCCAGAAAACCTACCTAAGGCTGTAAAATCTTAAGTAAAATCATTTAGAAATATTTCGACAAAAGGCAGCTATCGAAAGAAGTCTTCCAGAGTTTTGAACTGTTAAGAAAACTCATCAAGAGTCTCAAAATACTGAAAGAAGACTTCTTAACTTCTAATATATCAAGGAAACTCATCTGAAGCCTCGAATTATCAAAAAAATAATCCTCTAAAACAACAACAAATCAAGCAGAACCATCTAAAGTTAAACTCTCAAAAAAATTACCTAAAACTCTAGGGTTTAGTGTTCACTAAACATCGATAAGAACTATCTATGATATCGGTAGCTTTGACTACCGAAAACTATCGATAGCATTGTTCAGTAAAATCGATAGTTCTTAAGAAATGGTTTTTAATGAATTTTTGTTTGTTTCCATTTAAAGTTCAGTAACTTAATCTATCATTACATTAATTATTTATACATGTCAACTTTATTAAGAGAAGACATTGGATAATGGCAATTTGTAATTATAAATACAAGGCTGCCGATCATTTCATATTTATGTCAAGTTTTCTCCTCTTGTCGCTAGATGACGCCCACATTCACCTTCAAAAACATCAATTTTGCTTTGCTTCAATTTCATAAAATGATGTGGAGCCATCTATGAAGGAAAGACACTCAACAAAAACTTATAAATTAAAGGATTAAGGCTAGCAACAAGTTCGAACATTTAGTGAGCTTAGGCCACCCATCATTAATGTACATTCTGCCATTCTGTGAATTATAAACATATACTAATTTGTCATACGTATATTTTTGGTAAATTTGTCTGCTGCTTGCAAATTATGTAAAGTAAAATACAAATCAAGTGAAAACCCAAGCACAAGTTTATCTAATTCATCAGTTTTATTTTGGCGGATAAAAAAATATAAACAGTCGATTTTTTTCTGAAAATTTCAGTTTTTTTCAAAATTAGATTTTTCAATTTCGACCTTTTCCAAAAACTCTGACTTTTCAACATCTCGACATTTACTTTTTTCTTAATTTCGCCCTTTAAAATTTATTTTTGAAAATATTCACCCCTTTTGAATGCTTCGACTTTCTTTGAAAATATTTACCTTATTTCGACTGTTTTTTTGAAAATTTCTACTTTTTTCGAAAATTCTGACTCCTATTGAAAATTTTGTCCTATTTCAAAATATTGACTTTTTGAAAATATTGACTGTTTTTGAAGAATTCATTTTTTTTTGAAAAATTAGACTTTTTTAAAAACGAAATTTTGAAAATGTCTACATTTTAAAATATGCACCTTTTTGCAATTCCGACCCTTTCTCGAAATTTTCAGTTGTTTGAAAATGTTGACTGCCAAAATTTTGACTTTTTCTCGAAGTTTTAACTTAATTTTGAAATTTCGACTTTTTTCCTCTTTTTTCGTAATTTCAACGTATTGAAATTAATTAATTAATTTAAATTACTTTTGTATTTTGACTTTATTTCGAAATTTTGATTTCGTTGAAAAAATTCTACTTTTGTCAAATTTCTGATTTATTTTTTTATTTTACATTTTAAAAGTTTTAGGAAAGTCGAATGTTTTTGAAAAATTTCGTTCTTTTTGAACATTTTTGATGTATTTTTTTAAATATTTCCCTTCTTATTAAAAATTTACATCTTTTTTAAAATGTTGATTAGAAATTTCGCTTTTTTTACAAATCATACTATTTTAAAAATTTCAATAAAAAATTTTTGAAAATTTAAATTTTTTGAAAAATCTGACTTCGATTTTTATTGAAATTTAGAATTTCAAATTTTACAATTTTTTATCAAAATTTCCACATTTTCCGAAATTTGACATATTGAACATTTCAATTCTTTCGAAGTTTTGCTTTTCTGCCTTAATTTCGACTTTTTGCCAATATTTCGAATTTATTTGGAAATTTTGACGTTCGTGTTAATGTGTACTTTCGGAACATTTCGAATTTTTTAAACATTTTAGTAAAATTTTAAGCTTTTTTCAAAATTTCGACTGTTTCAAAATTTTCTTTTTTTTTTGTAAATACGATTATTTTGAAACACTTTTTTAGAAAACTTCGAAATATTTTCAAATTGTTAATTTGCATTTATCTAAAAATTTCGAAAATTTGAACACAAATTTCCCACCTTTTCTCAATATGTTGACTCTTTCTTTTTTTTTTTGTAAATTTGATTATTTTTTAAATTTGACCTATTTCAAAATTTTTATTATTTTTGAAAATTTCCACTTCTTAAAAATACTTCGACTTTTTCACATTTTTCATGTTCTTCTTCTTATTGAAAATTTATATCTTTTTTTAAAATTTTTGTCGGAAAATTTCAACTTTTTTAAAAAATTAGACTTTATTAGATTTTTATTGAAAGTTTCGACCTTTAGAATATTTGACTAATTTTAAACAATGTTGAATTTAAAATTTTCCAATTTTCCAACTATTTTTCCACATTTCCACATTTTCCTTATTTTAAAAATGTTAATTCTTTCACAATTTCGAATTTTTATGAAAATTTTTGACTTTTTTTTCAATATTTCGACTTTTTTCTGGAAATTTTGACTTTCGCGTTAATTTGTACTTTCTGAACATTTTGAATTATTTAAACATTTTAACAGAATTTTAAGCTTTTCTCAAAATTTCGCTGTTTCAAAATTTTCTTTTTTTTGTAAATACGATTATTTTTAAACACTTTTTTTGAAAACTTTGAAATGTTTTCAAATTGTTAATTTGCATTTTTCTAAAAACTTTTTTAAAATGTTAACACAAATTTCCCACATTTTCTCAAAATTTTGACTCTTTTATTTTTTTTGTAAATCTGATTATTTTTAAATTCGACCTATTTCAAAATGTTTACTATTTTTGAAAATTTCAATTTTTGAAAAATATTTCGACATTTTTCACATTTTTCATTAATTTATTTAAACGTTCTCCTTCTTATTGAAAATTTATATCTTTTTTAAAATTTTGTCGGGAAATTTCAACTTTTTTAAAAATTAGGCTTTTTTCGATTTTTATTGAAAGTTTCGACTTTTCGAATATTTCGACTAATTTTAAAAAATGTCGAATTTCAAATTTTCCAATTTTGCAACTATTTTTCAAAATTTCCACATTTTCCTTATTTTAAAAATCTTAATTCTTTCACAGTTTCGCATTTTTATGAAAATTTTGATTTTTTTTCAATATTTCGACTTTTTTCTGGAAATTTTTACTTTCGTGTTAATTTGTACTTTCTGAACATTTCGAATTTTTTAAACATTTTAGCAAAATTTTTAGCTTTTTTCAAATAAATAAATACGATTATTTTGAAACATTTTTTTTTGAAAACTTCGAAATGTTTTAAAATTGTTTTTAATTTCGATCTTTTTCAAAATTTCGACTCTCAGTTTTGACATTTTTGGAAATTTCGATTTATTTTTCAACATTTTGGGTTTCACAGTCTCAACTTTTAAGTAAATTCGACGCTTTTTTATTATATTTGGCTTTTTAAAATTTCGACTTTTTTAAAAAGTTTTTAAAAAGCTCGAATTTTTTTTTTGAAATTCTAGTTCTTTGTTAAGAATAGTACCTTCTCTGAAAATTTACATCTTTTATCATCAAAAGTTTGACTTTCCCTCGAAGTTTTGACTTTTTTCAAAAGCTCGACTTTTTTTGAAAACTTAGACCTCATTTTCAAAATTTTAACCTTTTTCTTGAATCTGCCAATTTTTTAAAACTCGAATTTTTTAAAAATTTACCTTCTCCCAAAAATTTCAAAATTTTTGAAAAATCTGACTTTTTAAATTGCGAATTTAAAGGTGGCATTTAAAATATTTTTCAAGTTTGAGCTAAAATGTTTCAAAAAAAGTCGAAATTGAGAAGGATGTTTGAATATAAAATCTCTGTATCTCTCTGAAGGTGACAGGTTGGTTATCGAAACCTTTGTTGTGTTTTTTAATCTTTCTTGGTTTCAGGGGACAAGTTTTGTATTTCAATTTTTTAATAAAATCTAAGTTTCCAGACAAAGAAGAATTCGACATTTTTGGCCCCCATGACGCGAGGATTCTGGGGCAATTGATTCTTTTGTCCCTTCTCTCGGTAGGTCTGTTCCCACATCTTAAGAACACATGAAGTGTTCATAACACCAGAGTGTTAATAACACTAGAGTGTTCATAACACTAGAATGTTCATAACACTAGACAAGAGCTCCAAACTATCGAAAGAACACTTCGAGACTCCTGTCAGTTCTAAGGTGCCAAGAAAGTTTATCTAAGCCCAAATTAGAAAAAACTCACTCAAAGCTTTCAAGAGATCAAAAAGAAGCATCTAATTTTAGAAATTTCGATTTTATTGTTGAAATTTTGATTGACGTCCAATTTTTTTCTAACTAACGTCGAAATATCGAGTGATTGCTACAAAAATTTGGAAAATAAAATAGAACACCCTTAATTTTAACTAAGGAACTCCGTTTTTATTTTATAGTACCAAAAACATTTCATCATCATTTCATCATAATTTTGGTAATGAGTTACAATTAAAAGCAACTTGACTTCTTTTTTTTTTGTGGAACGGACTGGTCTTTGGTTATCTTCAAAAATTGTAATACAGAACTTGTTCCCTGAAAGATTAAAAAACACAACAAAGGTTGCTCTAACGCGTTTCGACAGTCAAGCTCTCATCTTCAGAGAGTATCTTTCTCTTAACCTTTGTTGTGTTTTTAATCTTTCTTGGTTTCAGGGAACAAGTTCTGTATTTCAACTTGACTTCTAAAAAAATCGTAGTTTTGATACTCATTTATAAAAGATACGATGCCCCATTGGCTTAGCGTCCTTTTTTTTAAGTAATGCAATATTTTTAGTAACACTTTGTTAGTTTATTTTTGTTTTGTTAGACTATGTCTGTTTATTAAGAAATTTTACCACTCTGCAGATTTGTTTTACCCCTGTGACATTTTTTTGCCAATCATACCGGTTTGCGGACTAAACTCTGTTTTAGAAATCCAAAATAAGTATCCAATGCCCACTAAAAAGGAGGAAGATATTGAGAATGTTCATCAACAAGTAAAGAAATCAAAGTTTCTTCAGAATTTTCAGAAAACATATAGAGTAAGCGCCATTTGCAAATCCAACCTCAACATTCGCTTTGTCGACTACCATAAAAACAATTAAAAATTAATAGTTTTATTTCCCATTGTTCATGCTTTATTGCCTTTAGTAGTACCAACATGAATGTCATAGACGATGACAAAATCATAACACTTTTATGCATGTTCTATCTTAACCTAATAATCACAGGTAATCTTCATCTTTAAAATACACCAAATTAACTAATCTCTTGATAGGAATTCAACCAAGAACCAATTTATTAAACTCGTTTTGCTTGGGCTGCATCTGCGAAGCGACCTCTACCTGTGATACACAATCGACATGTACCGGAGACTTCTGCGGACCATTCAAAATAACATTGGAGCTACTGGGTACACGCAGGGATGCCTTCTGTTACCTCCGCTAACCCAAATATCGAGACGAACTTTTGGCGATGTGCGTTCGATATAACTTGTTCGACTAAGACCATTGAAAATTTTATGAGGCGCCATCAAAAGGTAAAACTAGTATCTGCGACGAAGATATCCACTATTGAAATTCCAATTGCAGGACTGCAACAAGGACGGTTTGATAAATTGCGACTGATTTCGCTTTGATTCATCATTCAGGTTGTTCCAATCACAGTATTCAGGATTTTTACGTACAAAAGTATCGACAGTGTCAAAATTTAGTTCAACTGCAGTCGACAAGTTTTTACATAAATTCCCAAAATCGAAGGATCGTCTTGAACCGTCATTTTAATTACTATCATCTGTACAGGGAGATCTAACGTGTTGTTCAAATTTATAAAATGTAGACGTATATTAATAAATTTCCATGTACTACTCGTATCAGAAATTGATAACCTAATGACAGTTTGATCACTTTTTGAGAAATGCACACCATTGGAAGGTCAAGGATGTTCAAGTATTTTACGATATTGTTTTCGATCGAGCCGAAATTGTAGAGAGCATGCTTCGTTTTGTTTTGTTATAAATCGTTAACTCTTATGGAACAGGTTTATAATTTTAATGAACTTCTAACGGTGCGGTTTATTCGCGAGAATATTAAATCGAAACGACGAAGAATAACTTTCAGTTTTACGCTCGACTGTAAATAGTGTGTGTTGGAAGCCAAACATCACCAAAAATGCTTAAACAACTGATCTATTTTCGGCGTTGCACTCACAGGTGAATCTTTAATTAATTTCAAATTTTGAAACACTTTCGAGTTAAGCAATATTACGCTCTAGAATTTCCCTTGGTCAACTAACAGTTTTTGTAACTTATTGAATAGTTACTTGAAGTAAGCACCAAAGTCTCTTAAGTAAGCAAACGTTATTAAAATATTTAAAAAAGTATAATTGCTTAATCTTACGTAGTGATTAAACTACATGAGAAGTATTTAAAAATAATTATACTGAGAAGAGTTGAAATACAAAACTTGTCCCCTGAAACCAAGAAAGATTAAAAAACACAACAAAGGTTGCTCTAACGCGTTTCGATAGCCAAGCTATCATCTTTAGAAGACCTTTGTTGTGTTTTTCTAATTTTTCTTGGTTTCAGGGAACAAGTTTTGTATTTCAATTTTTGAAGATAACCAAGGACCAGTCCGGTTCCACAAAAAAAATACTGAGGAAGAGCACCCAAACTTTAACATTTGGCAAACATACAGAGTTCAAGCGTTGAAGGGTATTTCACTCGAGGGTTCAAGATAAAAAAGATCACTGGAGGAATATCGAATATCATAGAAGCTTAGAGTGGTGCATTTTCTCTTGCAGCAATGAAACAGTGATACAACTTTGAGCAAAAGGAACCTATACTAGATTTTACCAAAATTCTAAAGTTTAAACAAAAATTTTAACCTTGAATATTAAAAAAAAAACTATAAATCAAAATCGAAATCTACACTTTTTTGTCGAAATTTTTGACTATTTTCGCTAAATTTGAATTTATTTCAGATCTGGAAATTTTAAATTTGAAAATTCAATTTTTATAACTTCTGCAGATGAAAGTGAAACTTTCGAAAAAATTTTAAACTAGACAGTTTGAAACTTTTTAAATAAATTCTAAAATCAATGTCATAATTTCGAGAAAAAGTCGAAATTTTCCATTGAATTGAAAAATTGAAAGTGTTCACCAGTTGGGAAGACAATGCCAATAAATGGAATGAAGTCAACCTTATAAAGGAGATACAGAAAATAATAAACGATTTTTGGAGCAAAATTTGGATAAACGTAATTCTTGAAATATTTTGAAGTTGTCTAATTTTGAACTTTAAACTTAAAGTATTGAGAAATATTCTAGAAATTCCGAAGTTTTTTATACATTTTGACGTTAGGATCAAAATTTCGCCTTCAGCTTCGATCCTCCACAATTTATATTTTAAAGTAGGATATTTATTTCAAATGCGAAATTTTGGGAACATTCGTTTTAATTTCAAAGTTTTCTTCGGATTTTTCTAGACTTTCAAGTCTTAATTCCAAATTTTAGATTTTTAAGTTACACTTTTTTTTAGTGGAACGGACTGGTCCTTTTATCGTTACTAAAGTTTAATAGTTATGAATATTAAAGAGTGCCAAGTAAGTGTTGGAAATGTCAATTAATATTCAAGGTTAAAATTTGGGTCAAACGGACTGGTTCTTGGTTATCTTTAAAAATGGAAATACAAATCTTATCCCCTGAACCCAAGAAAGATTAAAAATCACACTATCTCTCTAAAGATGATAGCTTGGTTATCGAATCACGTTAGAGCAACCTCTGTTGTGTTTTTTAATCTTTGTTGGTTTCAGGGGACAAGATTTGTATTTCAATTTTTAAGTTACACTTTTTTGGAAATTGGAATTCTTAAAAGAGTTCAAATTGTTAACAAAATATTGAAAATCTTTTACCAAATTTTGACTCTTTATAGAATGTTTCTTTTTCCAATATTTCTCTGAAGATAATAGCTTGGCTATCGAAAGCATTTTTTGTTGTGTTTTTTTTAATTTTTCTTGATTTCAGGGGATAAGTTTTGTACATCAATTTTTATATAAATTTGAAATGAAAAGGTCAAAGTTGTAAGAAAATATTGAAATCTTCAAACTTGTTTCAATATTTTCTGAACATTTTGGCTTTGGGGCCTAATAATATTCAAAGAATTTCGAGTTAAACTTGACATTTGGACTTTTTTGCCAATTTTAATTCTTCGCATGAATTTTAATTTGAAAAGTCAAAGTCTGAGAACATATTAAAAATTTTAACTTGTTTGAACTATTTTCTGAAAATGTTAGCTTTGGGGCCTAATAATATTGAAAGAATTTTGAGTTCAACTTAAAGTTTCTATTTTTTTAAATTTTTGTCAAGATGTTTACTTCTTCTTGAGGTGTTGAGTGCACCATCTCGAAATTTGGACTTTCAACTTTTTTTATGTCAAAATTTGTATTTTTTTTGCGGAACGGACTGGTCCTTGTTATCTTCAAAAATTTAGATACACAACTTGTCCCCTGAAACCAAGAAAGATTAAAAAACAGATCAACGTTTGTTGTGTTTTTTAATCTTTCTTGGTTTCAGGGGACAAGTTCTGAATTTTAATTTTCAAAATTTGCAGTTTAGAGTGTCAATTTTAGATTTAATTTTAAAATACTAGACTGTTTTAACTTAAAGTCGAAATAAATAAATAGAAATTCCTGCTATAACTTCAGGATCCTAAAAACGCAAAACTTCTGAGAAAAAATCACTAATGTCTAAAATTTTAAATGTTTTTGGGTTTTTTTGAGCTGTGTTTTTTATTTTTTCTTGGTTTCAGGGTACAAGAATAAATTTTTTTGGATATTAAGACGTTTTCTTCTTTAATTTTTAGCCTGAATTTCTGCTTTTAGAAGGTAACCACAATAAATCGATCTTCTAAAAATTTTATTTTCATTCGAAATTTTTTTCTGAATTTTAACTTAAAGCGTTTTAAATTAAAGATGACAGTCGAAATAAATAAATAAAAATTTCTTCTATAACTCCAGGATTCTAGAAATGCAAAACTTCTGAAAAAAATTTAGAGATGTCTAAAATCTCAAATACTGCTTAATTTTTTTTGAGTTGTGTTTTTTAATTTTTCTTGGTTTCAAGGTAAAAGATTGAATTTTTTTGGATGTTAAAACGTTTTCTTCTCAAACTTTTAGCCTGAATTTCTGCTTTTAGAAGGTAACAATAAATCGACCTTCTAAGAATTTTATTTTCATTCGAAATTTTTTTCTGAATTTTAACCTAAAACGTTTCAAATAAAAAAGGACAAAAAGGATAAATTTGAAATTAAAAAGTCAAAGATAGAGAAAATATTAGAAATTTTAAACTCGTTTCAACTATTTTCTGAAAATTTTGGCTTTTAGGCCTAATAATATTGAAAGAATTTTGAATTAAACTTTAAGTTTCTAATTTTTCAAATTTTTGTCAAGATGTTTACTTCTTCTTGAGGTGTTCAGTACATCATCTCGAAATTTAAACTTAAAACTTTTTTTTATGTCAAAATTTGCAGTTTACAGGGTAAATTTTAAATTTAATTTTAAAATATTAGACTTTTTTAACCTAAACTCGAAATAAATAAATACAAATTCCTGCTATAACTTCAGGATTCTAAAAACGCAAAACTTTTGAGAAAAATTCACAAATGTCTAAAATTTCAAATGTTTTTGGATTTTTTTGAGTTGTGTTTTTTAATTTTTCTTGGTTTCAGGGTATAAGATTGAATTTTTTTGGATGTTAAAACGTTTTTTTCTTAAGTTTTTAGCCAGAATTTCTGCTTTTAGAAGTAACCCCAATAAATCGACCTTCTAAAAATTTTATTTTCATTCGAAATTTTTTCTAAATTTTAACTTAAAACGTTTCAAATAAAAAAGAACAAAAAGGATAAATTTAAAATTAAAAAGTCAAAGACTGAGACAATATTAAAAATCTTAAACTTGTTTCAACTATTTTCTGAATATGTTGGCTTTGAGGCCTAATAATATTGAAAGAATTTTGTGTTAAACTTAAAGTTTCTAATTTTTCAAATTTTTGTCAAGATGTTTACTTCTTGAGGTGTTGAGTACATCATCTCGAAATTTAAACTTTGAACTTTCTTTTATGTCAAAATTTGCATTTTACAGTGTCAATTTTAAATTCAATTTTAAAATACTAGATTTTTTTAACCTAAAGTCGAAATAAATCAATATAAATTCCTGCTATAACTTCAGGATTCTAAAAACACAAAAAATTCACAAATGTCTAAAATTTCAAATGTTTTTGGATTTTTTTGAATTGTGTTTTTTAATTTTTCATGGTTTCAAGCTAGAAGATTGAATTTTTTTTTGAGGTTAAAATGTTTTCTTCTTAAACTTGCCTGAATTTCTGCTTTTAGAAGGTAACTACAGTAAATCGACCTTCTAAAAATTTTATTTTCGTTCGAAATTTTTTTCTGAATTTTAACTTGAAACGTTTCAAATAAAAAAGGACAAAAAAGATGAACTTGAAATTAAAGGGACAAATATCTGAGAAAATAATAAACTCTTTAAACTTGTTTAAATTATTTTCCGAAAACTGTGGCTTTGAGGCCTAATAATATTCAAAGAATTTCGATTAAACTTGAAATTTTGACTTTTCTGTCAAGTTTGATTTTTATAGACACTTTAATTTCAAAAGTCAAAGATGTGAGAAAGTATTAAAAATTTTAAACTTACTTCAATTATTTTCCGAAAATCTTGACCTTAAAGCCTAATAATATTCAAAGACTTCCGAGTTAAACTTGAAATTTTGACTTTTGTGTCAATTTTGATTCTTTATAAAAATTTTAATTTCAATAGTCAAAGATGTGACAAACTTGTTACAACTATTTTCTTAAAATTTTGGCTTTAAATCTTAATAATTTTCAAAGAGTTTTAAATTAAACTCGAAATTTTGACCTTTTTGTCAATTTTTGTTCTTTATAGAAAGATTAATTTCCAAAGTCAAAGATGTGGGAAAGTATTAAAAATTTCAAACTGATTTCAACTATTTTCTGAAAATTTTGGCTTTAAGGCCCAATAATATTCAAAGAATGTTGAGTTAAACTTGAAATTTAGACTTTTTTGTTAACTTTGAATCTTTATAGGCATTTTAATTTCAAAAGTCAAAGATGTAAGAAGGTATTAAAAATTTCAAACTTGTTTGAACTATTTTCTGAAAATGTTGGCCTTAAGGCCCAATAATATTTAAAAAATTTTGAGTTAAACTTGAAATGTTGATTTTTTTTTCAATTTTGATTCTTCATAGGCACTTTAATTTCAAAAATGAAAAATATGAGAGCATATTAACAATTCATTACAAAGATATGATGAGATATTAAAAATTTTAAACTTGTTTCAACTATTTTCTGAAAATGTTGACCTTAAAGCCTTATAATATTCAAATAATTTTGAGTTAAACTTGAAATTTTGACTTTTTTTTAACTGTGGTTTTTCATAGACACTTTAATTTCAAAAGTCAAAAATGTAAGAAAATATTAAAAATTCCAAACTTGTTTTAACTATTTTCTAAAAATGTTGGCTTCAAATCCTAATAATATTTAAATAATTTTGAGTTAAACTCGAAATTTTGATCTTTTTGTCGATTTTGATTCTTTATAGAAAATTTAATTTAATTTCCAATGTGAAAGATGTAAGAAACTATTAAAGATTTTAAACTAGTTTCAACTATTTTCTGAAAATTTTGGCTTTAAGACTCAATAAGCTTCCAAGAATTTTGAGTAAAACTTGAAATGTTGATTTTTTTTCAATTTTGATTCTTTATAGACACTTTAATTTCAAAAATGAAAAATATGAAAGCATATTAACAATTCATTACAAAGATATGAGGAGATATTAAAAATTTCAAACTTGTTTCAACTATTTTCTGAAAATGTTGGCCTTAAAGCCTTATAATATTCAAATAATTTTGAGTTAAACTTGAAATTTTGACTTTTTTTTAATTGTGGTTTTTCATAGACACTTAAATTTCAAAAGTCAAAAATGTGAGAAAATATTAAAAATTCCAAGCTTGTTTTAACTATTTTCTAAAAATGTTGGCTTCAAATCCTAATAATATTCAAAGAATTTTGAGTTAAACTCGAAATTTTGATCTTTTTGTCGATTTTGATTCTTTATAGAAAATTTAATTTCCAATGTGAAAGATGTAAGAAAGTATTAAAAATTTCAAACTGGTTTCAACTATTTTCTGAAAATTTTGGCTTTAAGACTCAATAATCTTCCAAGAATTTTGAGTTAAACTTGAAATTTCGAGTTTTTTTTTCAATTTTGATTCTTCAGAGACATTTTAATTTCAAAAGTCAAATATGTGAGAAAATTTAAAAGTTCCAAACTCGTTTCAACTATTTTCTGAAAATTTTGGCTGTAAGTCCTAATACTATTCAAAAAATGTTAAGTCAAACTTGAAATTTTAACTTTTTTGTTAATTTTAATTGTTCATAGACATTTTAATTTTAAAAGTCAAAGATGTGAGAAAGTATTAAAAATTTCAAACTTGCTTCAACTATTTTTTAAGAATTTTGATCTTAAGGTCCAATAATATTCAAACAATTTTGACTTAAACTTAAAATTTTGACTTTTTTGTTAACGTTAAATCTTTATAGATATTTTAATTTCAAAAGTCAAAGATGTGAGAAGATATTGAAAATCTCAAACTTGTTTGAATTATTTTCTGAAAATGTTGGCCGTAAAGCCTAATAATATTCAATGAATTTTGAGTTAAACTTGAAATGTTGATTTTTTTCCAATTTTGATTCTTCATAGACACTTTAATTTTAAAAGTGAAAAATGTGAGAACATATTAAAAATTCATCACAAAGATATGAGGGGGTATTAAAAATTTTAAACTTGTTTTAACTCTTTTCTAAAAATGTTGGCTTTAAAGCCTAATAATATTCAAAAAATTTGAGTTAAGCTTGAAATTTTGACCTTTTTTTTAATTTTGGTTTTTCATAGATACTCTACTTTCAAAAGTCAAAAATTTGAGAAAATATTAAAAATTCCAAACTTGTTTAAAATATATTCTGAAAATGTTGGCTTTAAGGCCCAATAATATTCAAAGAATTTTTAGTTTAACTTGAAATTTTGACTTTTTGTTAACTTTGAATCTTTATAGATATTTTAATTTCAAAATTCAAAGATGTGAGAAGGTATTAAAAATTTCAAACTTGTTTGAAATATTTTCTGAAACTGTTGGCCGTAAAGACTAATAATATTCGAAGAATTTTGAGTTACTTGAAATGTTAATTTTTTTTCAGTTTTGATTCTTCATAGACACTTTAATTTCAAAAGTGAAAAATGTGAAAACATATTAAAAATTCATCACAAAGATATGAGGAGGTATTAAAAATTTTAAACTTGTTTTAACTCTTTTCTAAAAATGTTGGCTTTAAAGCCTAATAATATTCAAAAAATTTGAGTTAAACTTGAAATTTTGACTTTTTTTTTAATTTTGGTTTTTCATAGATACTCTACTTTCAAAAGTCAAAAATTTGAGAAAATATTAAAAATTCCAAACTTGTTTAAACTATATTCTGAAAATGTTGGCTTTAAGGCCCAATAATATTCAAAGAATTTTTAGTTTAACTTGAAATTTTGACTTTTTGTTAACTTTGAATCTTTATAGATATTTTAATTTCAAAATTCAAAGATGTGAGAAGGTATTAAAAATTTCAAACTTGTTTGAAATATTTTCTGAAACTGTTGGCCGTAAAGACTAATAATATTCGAAGAATTTTGAGTTACTTGAAATGTTAATTTTTTTTCAGTTTTGATTCTTCATAGACACTTTAATTTCAAAAGTGAAAAATGTGAAAACATATTAAAAATTCATCACAAAGATATGAGGAGGTATTAAAAATTTTAAACTTGTTTTAACTCTTTTCTAAAAATGTTGGCTTTAAAGCCTAATAATATTCAAAAAATTTGAGTTAAACTTGAAATTTTGACTTTTTTTTTAATTTTGGTTTTTCATAGATACTCTACTTTCAAAAGTCAAAAATTTGAGAAAATATTAAAAATTCCAAACTTGTTTAAACTATATTCTGAAAATGTTGGCTTTAAGGCCCAATAATATTCAAAGAATTTTTAGTTTAACTTGAAATTTTGACTTTTTGTTAACTTTGAATCTTTATAGATATTTTAATTTCAAAATTCAAAGATGTGAGAAGGTATTAAAAATTTCAAACTTGTTTGAAATATTTTCTGAAACTGTTGGCCGTAAAGACTAATAATATTCGAAGAATTTTGAGTTACTTGAAATGTTAATTTTTTTTCAGTTTTGATTCTTCATAGACACTTTAATTTCAAAAGTGAAAAATGTGAAAACATATTAAAAATTCATCACAAAGATATGAGGAGGTATTAAAAATTTTAAACTTGTTTTAACTCTTTTCTAAAAATGTTGGCTTTAAAGCCTAATAATATTCAAAAAATTTGAGTTAAACTTGAAATTTTGACTTTTTTTTTAATTTTGGTTTTTCATAGATACTCTACTTTCAAAAGTCAAAAATTTGAGAAAATATTAAAAATTCCAAACTTGTTTAAACTATATTCTGAAAATGTTGGCTTTAAGGCCCAATAATATTCAAAGAATTTTTAGTTTAACTTGAAATTTTGACTTTTTGTTAACTTTGAATCTTTATAGATATTTTAATTTCAAAATTCAAAGATGTGAGAAGGTATTAAAAATTTCAAACTTGTTTGAAATATTTTCTGAAACTGTTGGCCGTAAAGACTAATAATATTCGAAGAATTTTGAGTTACTTGAAATGTTAATTTTTTTTCAGTTTTGATTCTTCATAGACACTTTAATTTCAAAAGTGAAAAATGTGAAAACATATTAAAAATTCATCACAAAGATATGAGGAGGTATTAAAAATTTTAAACTTGTTTCAACTATTTTCTGAAAACGTTGGCCTTAAAGTCTAATAATATTCAAAGAATTTTGAGATAAACTTGAAATTTCGACTTTTTTTTCAATTTTGATTATTCGTAGACACTTTAACTTCAAAAGTCAAAAATGTAAAAAAATATTAAAAATTACAAACTTGTTCCAACTATTTTCTGAAAATGTTGGCCTTAAAATCTAATAATATTCAAAGAAATTCGAGATAAACTTGAAATTTCGACTTTTTTTTTCAATTTTGATTCTTCATAGACACTTTAACTTCAAAAGTCAAAAATGTAAAAAAATATTAAAAATTACAAACTTGTTCCAACTATTTTCTGAAAATGTTGGCCTTAAAGTCTAATAATATTCAAAGAATTTTGAGATAAACTTGAAATTTCGACGTTTTTTTCAATTTTGATTCTTCATAGACACTTTAACTTCAAAAGTCAAATATGTAAAAAAATATAAAAAATTACAAACTTGTTTCAACTATTTTCTGAAAATTTTGGCTTTACGTCTTAATAATATTCACAGAACTTCGAGTTAAACTTGAAATTTTCACCTTTTCATCAGTTTGGATTCTTTATTAAAATTTTAATTTCAAAAGTCAAAGATGCAAGACAATATCAAAAATATCAAACTTGTTTGAACTATTTTCTGAAAATTTTGGCTTCGAAACCTAGTATAATTGAAAATTGAAATTAGAAATTTCGACTTTTTTGTCAAAGTTTTAAATTTTTGTCAAGGTTTCCACTTCTTCTCGAAGTCTTGAGTACATAATCTCGAAATTTAAACTTTAAACTTTCTTTTACGCGAAAATTTTCAGTTTAGAGTGTAAATTTTGAATTTAGTTTCAAAATACTGAACTTTTTTAACTGAAAGTCGAATTAAAGAAATAAAAATTACTGCTATAACTTTAAAATTCTAAAAACTCAAAATTTCTGAAGAAAGACTTACAGATTTCTGAAATTTTTAATATTTTTGGATTTTTTTGAGTTGTGTTTTTTAATTTTTCTTGGTTTCAAGGGACAAAATTTGTATATCAATTTTATTGGATATTAAGACTTTTTTTCTTAGACACTTGTCTTAAATTTCTGCTTTTAGAAGGTAACCACAATGTCGACTTTCTAAAAATGTCATTTTCATTCGAAATTTTTCTCTAAATTTTAACTTAAAATGTTTGAAATAAAAAAAGCATGACTTCAATTTTAATTAGAAATTTTGAATAATCAACTTTTCCATTTTATTTAAAAAAATCTCAAAATTTCCATTTTAGTCTATTTTAACCTTGAAAAATTGAAATACAAATCTTGTTTCTTGGTTTCAGGATGTCTCCTGAATACAAGATTTGTATTTCAATTTTTGAAGATAGCCAAGGACCACTCCGTTCCACCCAAATTTTAACCTTGAATATTAATTGACATTTCCAACCCTTACTTGGAATTCTTTAATATTCATAACTATTAAACTCTATTAACGATAAAAACACAACAAAATTTAAATATTATTTGAATATTAGTCAATTTTCATGAAATTTATCGGGAAGCTTTAAAATTTCTGGAAAATGTCGAAATTTCGATAAAAAGATATGTTTCCCTAAAGAATTAGGAACTTCCAAAGAAAATTGTTCTTATCTGTTCCTTCAGAAGAAAATATGCACTTATTCAAATTCAATCTCCCTTTCTAGCCTCGACATTTTATGCAAAAGCCCAGTTAAATAAAATGTTGAACTGAAAAACTCTGGTTTTTCTTCATTGGAAGCTCTCGAGATTTTAGCTCCTTTTTTGATAATTTCGTGTTAAAACTCAAATTGTAAAGTTTTGTTATTTCCAAAAGAGGAACCTTTATTTTAAATTCGACGTTTCAGCTTGAAATTCTTTAAAGTCGAAAATTCGGAAACTTTTTTTATAAAGTCTACAATAACAGTCGAAATTTGGAGTAGAAAAATCAAAATTTTGAGAAAAAAAAACATTAGTTCCAAAACGCGTCTAAAAATTTGTAGTTTAAGCTCAAAATTCTGACTTTAATTCGAAATTTTGGGAAAGATTTTAAAATTGCAAATTCGAAATTTTCACTTTATCGAAATTTTCACTTTATCGAAATTTTTACTAAACTAGAAATTACGAGAAAACATCTTTTTTAATTCGAACATTTCTCCACGAATCTACACATTGGAGCTAAAATTTGAAATGTTATCCATAATTTATAAATTGTAGACATTTTTATGTTTCCTTTCAAAATTTCAATAGGTAATTTTCAAATTTCAATTTTAAACTCAAAATTTCGAGAAACATTTTTGTTTCCTTTCGAAATTTTAACATTAATTTTCAAATTTTAACTTTAATCTCAAAATATTAAAAAACACTTTTGTTTCCTTTCGAAATTGTGACATTAATTTTCAAATTTCAACTTCAAAATCAAAATTCTTGGAAATATTATTGGGTCAATCTTCAATTTTCAAAATTTCGAAAAACATTTTTGTTTTCCTTTCGAAATTTCTACATTAATTTTCAAATTTTAACTTTAAACTCAAAATTTTAAAAAATAAATTTGTTACCTTTCGAAATTATGACAGTAATTTTCAAATTTCAACTTTATGCTCAAAATTTCGAAAAATATTTTTGTTTTCTTTCGAAATTTTAACATTAATTATCAAATTTCAACTTTAAACTCAAAATTCTTGGAATATTATTGAGTCAATATTCAACTATTTCAAAATTTTAAAAAACATTTTTGTTTCCTTTCGAAATTTCGACATTAATTTTCAAATTTCAACTTTAAACTCAAAATTTCTAAAAATATTTTTGTTTCCTTTTGAAATTTCGACATTAATTTTCAAATTTCAACTTTAAACTCAAAATTTCTAAAAATATTTATGTTTCCTTTCGAAATTTTGACATTAATTTTCAAATTTCAACTTTAAACTCAAAATTTCGAAAAACATTTTTGTTTCCTTTCGAAATTGTGACATTAATTTTCAAATTTCAACTTTAAACTTAAAATTCTTGGAATATTATTGAGTCAATATTCAATTTTCAAAATTTTAAAAAACATTTTTGAACTCAAAATTTCGGAAAACATTTTTGTTAAAATGTATAATTTTTTTTTTAAATTTTAGTTCACACATTTCAGCATTAACCTCGAAATTTACATTAAATATATTTTCAACTTTAAATCATAGGAAGAACAACTTTTTTCTTAGACTCTTAAAAATTATCTTCGAGTTTTTCTTGGAATTGTGACTTTAATCCCAAATATTCGACCCTTAAAATTACAATTTTAAGAAAATAATTAGAAAATTTAAGGTTTACGTTTAATTTTCTGACAAAAGAGTCGAGATTTGTAAAAATAATGTTTATACCTGTCGCTATTTTGACTTTTTTTGTGAAATTTATGATCTAAGCATCGAAGTTTTTAATTTAAAGTTAGAATTAAAGAAATGAGATTCCAAGTTTAAACTTGTCAGTTTCAAGAAAAGTCGAACAAAAAATAACTAATTTTATGTTTTCTTTCTTGAAGTTTGAGGAAAAAAAATATTTCCTGTGCGGTTCAGCTTGACACAGTGAGGACTTCTGTCTACGGAGACCCTTTTTTTCTATAGAACTTCCTAAACTATGGAATCTTGTTACCGAAAGGAGTTTTCCCCAAGAATTTTAACCTATCCGTTGTTTAAGAAAGCGGTTCATTCGCCATCTATCCTTATTTCCGCATCCTACTCGCAGTGCTTTGAAGGCATAATGAGGATTGCCCTTTGCGAGTGGATTAAACTTTTTAAAAAATATCTTTTTTTGTAGGTTTTTTTTTTCGAGATTTTCGTCATTTCCCTAATTTCACAAATTCCAGGATTTTTTATTCCTTTTTTTTTAAATTTTGACATTTAGCGAGTATTAAATTCACAATAGCGTCTAACGCAATCGTTTTCTAACAATACATTTCGAAATTGCGAGAAAAAACTTCAAACATTCTAAAAAAAGCTTCTTTCGAAACGTCTAATTTAAAAACGTTGTGAAGAAATTAAAGTAGACTAATCTCAATCGAAATAAATTTTGAATTTAGCGTCGAGGTTTCGAAATCGAAAACAGAATTTCGATAAAAACATTCAGCAATTCTATTTTTTTTGAAGTTAGGGGACGAGATGGGATCAAACTTCGAATTTTGGGTTACAATTTTAAGCTGAAAGTAGAACTATTGAAATCAAAACACTTTGGGAAAAAAAGTTTATCAGAAAATTCGAAATTTTGAAAGAAACCTTTTTTCAAAATTTTGAATTAAAAATTAAAAGTTTCTATAAAAACTGGATGTTTCTCGAGATTTCAGTGCACAAAACGTATACATATATTTTGAAATAAACCTTTTTTCAAAATTTTGATTTAAAGTGAAAATTTTGAATTAAAAATTAAAAGTTTCTATAAAAACTGGATGTTTCTCGAGATTTCAGGGCACAAAACGTATACATATATTTCAAAGTTTCGCTGTTAAAATCGACCTTTTGTTATAAGGTCAAAATGTCAAAATGTCGATGTCAAAGTGAATATTTTGATTTAAATTTAAAATGTCCACTTTGACATTGATTTTAAAAGTCGAAATGTTGATGTTTAAAAATTTGAAAAAAGCAATAAAAACTGAAAACCGTCGCCTTCTTCTTCTTCTTCTTCTTCTTCTTCTTCTTCTTCTACTACTACTACTACTACTACTGCTTCTTCTTCTTCTTCTTCTTCTTCTTTTTCTTCTTCTTCTTCTTCTCCTCTTCCTTCTTTATCATCATCATCATCATCATCATCATCATCTCATCATCATTATCATCATCATCATCATCATTATCATCATCAACATCATCATCATCATCATGACTATCATCATCATTATCATCTTCTTCTTCTTCTTCTTCTTTTTCTTCCTCTTCCTCTTCTTCTTCTTATTCATTCTCTGAGGTAGGTTTCTCTGAAGCAGGTTTCTCAACCTGTTCTGGTCTTCAAGTCTCTTGTTCTTCTGATGTCCAGCATTCTTTCCAGTCTTTTTATCAGTCTTCTTCTTATGAAAAACTGATGTACATTATTGGAGCAATTGTTTTTTAATGCTTGAAGTGCTGCAGTTGAATCGGATGTAAACTTCCATCATTAATATGGTGTTACCTGTACTTTGGCGACATTGTCGCATTTTGTAAAATAACCCAAGGACTATCGACTATGAAATTTGTCCTGTAGATTCTCGAAGCTATTAATTACAAACTGACATAGAGGATAACCTTTGACAGATCATCTTTGAACAGCTGCATATACTATTCAAGATAATAAAATCGACTTCGCGGCGCGTTACTTTTTGAAAATGCGCGTATTAAGAGTAGTTATTAGATTTTTTAAAGATTTTATTCCTAATTGAGACTTTGAGGACCTTTTAGTGGGGAATCCTGATAGCAATCTAATCTTCTCCAGTCGTTCCCTAGAAACGGTTTGTTCCAATGAAACGACTTTCTACGAAAGTGGACTAATTGACGCATTTTTGCAATTTACGATGTTATTAACAGATTTCATAATCAGATTGCAAAAGTGAGGTCTTTCGTTTAAAAGTTTTTTCGATGTTTTCACTTGCTTGATCGGCTCCCATTATCCATAATTACCGATTTTATCAAAATTGAGGTTATACTGTCAAATTGAATAAATTTTAATTTTACAGCTCTTTATTTTTATCTTATTGTATGTAGGAGGAAATCTTAATTTATTTTCAATGCCACAAAACCCATTTACGTCCAGTAAATTTCCTCACTTAGCTGGCTGGAATAGAAAATTTCGCCTTTTGGTCACGTGGTTCGTGGTAACTTCATTTGAAAATGAGTGTTAGTCCGGGAATTTTCGATTTAAATCTTCGCTAAGCTTTTGTAGGTTTAACCTAGAACTTGCTAGTTAATATGTCAAGCATGAGGGATTAGATTGACAAATATTTGAAAAAAGTTAGTGAAATATCATAGCATTATAACTTATATACTTAGCTTTAATAATATTAGTTTTACTAATATTGAAACGCTTAACATATTCAATGTTTAAACAACATTTCTCAAGCGATATTATTTCAACGACAAAAATTCATATGCTTTTAAAATTATATTTTTTCCGAAAATGGCATTAAAATGAGTTTTGAAATCAAAATTAAATTAAGTCAGGTTAATGATCAGTTTGCTATCTTTTAAGAAAAATTAGTTATAACTTCAAATAAAATTGTTAGCACAGTTGAGTTCTTAGAAGTGAAAGGTTGAAGTTTTATTAAAATAAAATTAGCCTAAAAGATACCCCTAAAAATACTATACATTTTAAAAAAGTTAAAGAATAGTAAATTCCTGCATAAAATTATACACGAAAATGAAAACAGTATCTCGAGATATCTATATTTAGAGAAAAGACACGAAAGAACATCATGACGTGAGCATTATTGAAAACGAAACAATATCTTATTACTTTGATTAAAGGACACAAGGTGATCTTCAATATTTTCAGTACTGCAATAATAACTAAAAAAAATTATAAATTCCTGCATAAAATTATACGCGAAAATGAAAAAAAAAAAAATCTCGAGACATCTATGTAAGGAGAAAAGACACGAAAAAACTGTTCTGACTGCGAGCATTCTCGAAAACGAAACAATAACTTATCATTTTGATTAAAGGCCACAAGGTGATCCAAATAATTTCAGTACTGCAATCATAACTAAAAAAATCGTAAATTCCTGCATTAAATTATATACGAAAGTAAAAAAAAAAATTCAAGACATCTATGTTAGGAGAAAAAACACGAAAAAAACATTATGAACGCGAGCATTCTTGAAAACAAAACAATAACTTTTTATTTTGATTAAACCACACAAGGTAAATTTCAATATTTTCAGTACTGCAATCATAACTAAAACAAAATCATAAATTCCTGCATAAAATTCCACAAAAATAAGAAGGCGTCGCGAGATATTTTTAAGCAAGAAAAAAGAAGAAAAGGTTAGAAAGAATTTATGACCTGATCATTTCAAAAATCAAAATAAACCACCAATTCATTATCTTGATTAAACGGCTCAGGCTTATTTCGACAACTGTCATATAATGGTAATTAAAAAATCGTAAATTTCTGCATAAAATTATGGCAAATAAAAAGATATTTTGAAATGTATATTTTTTGGAAGAATAATAAATGAGTTGACTACCTGAGCATTTCGAAAACGAAACAAGAAACAACTTACTATTGTGATTAAGAGGCATTAAAATTTTCTACAACCGTTCAACAATGGTGTTTAAAAATTCGTAAATTCCTGCATAAAATTACACGAAAATGAGAAGGTATCTCCATGTGGCTATTTTTAGTAAAAAAAAAAACAATAGGATATAATTTGCAACCTTGTTTATCGAAGACAGGGTCAAGTTAGAGATCGTTAAACAATATCGAAGAATTTTAACTCCTTCTGAGAAATAAAAATCCTGTATGATATCATTCCTCGGACAAGGATGCTGGAATTACCTTACTATAAATCGCGAAGGTCATCAATGTATGAATCGAGTTACCTTAAACTTTATGTATATGTATTCGCAATTAAATTCAATGCTGGCGGACTACTTGCGTGGGTATTAAAGTCAAATAAAATTCGAATTAGACCATCGTGATCCCAACTGGCTGAAACTGGATTGTCTCAATTTTGATAAAAACCTACGAATTGAACATATCGTTTCGGCTTCATCAAGACTCGAATTATATTGCAACTGGTCGCATCAACTGATTTTGTTGCAATTAACTGCTTTGATTTATCAAGTCATTGAACTTATATAAATCTTAGAATCCTCTTTTTTCTTATGTTCAATCCACTCGCAAAGGATAACCCTATTATGCCTTCAAAGCACCACGAGTAGGATGCGGAAACAAGGATAGATGGCGATGAACCGCCTTCTTAAACAAGGATAGGTTATAATTTTTGGGAAAAATTCCGTTCGATGACGAGTTCCATAGCTTGGAAGTTCTATAGAAAAAAGAGCCTCCGTAGACAGAAGTCCTCACTGTGTTAAGTAGGACATCGGTCTTCAACGATTTTATAAGTAGAGCTGACAGTATCGGGCTTCAAACTCAAACTTTTCGGATAAATACCGTATACTAAGTTGCTTAACTATTTTTACTTTTCGAAGAAACTTTTATACTAAACTATTAAACCAGTTTTACACTTTTTGCTATTCTACTTAGTATATTACGGGATTTAATAGGCAGCCTTGGAGACTGCCGACAGAAGTGAAAACTTAGAACTACGAGGTATGTAGGGTAGTTCGAAGCCACACAGGTCAGAATATTAGAAATATTTGAAAAATAAATGCTGTTAGACTGACGCACCTTTTTATGTCTGCAGTTTGGATACTTCTATCGTCAGAAAAATAATCTAATTTTTATTGATAATGAAATAATCTTTAATATGCTCTAATGTTAACAGCAGAATGTGCTTTTGTCTTTAGGGCATGTTGGGAACGCGTGATACTGAGGGGTTGCGGAATCGCGAAACTACAAGTTTACCACCTATCCAAAATCGCTCAACGCGCCTGAAGAAGTTTTCACTTCAAAAAAAAATCCAAAATTTTTAAATGCTTTTCAAAAGACTGCAACTCGAAGTAAAATGGCCATAAATAAAAATAAAATAAAGCGAATTGAAGCTTCAAGTTTCGAGTTTGTAGATCTTGAGTTCAAACATTTTTAACGTTAGCAGTTTTTGAGTGATTATAAAAAAAATCATCGGGCCAAAATGTCTCCAAAGAAGTCAAAAAATATATATTTTCCAAATTTTGACCTACCTTTAAAAGAATCCTTGACTTCAATAATTTTTGCCTGTGATTCCCTTAAAAGGAATTCTTCAAGATAATTTAATTCTCTTTAATCTGATTGATCTCCAGGCGCTTTAGGATAATTTTTCGCTGAATTATGGTTAGCTCAAAACAAAAAGGTCGTTTTTGAGTTTGGTGATCAATAACTCGAAAAATAATGATCATACAGATAATGCCAGTAAGGTTTTAAAAA